>JAAALK010001198.1:0-69071 GCA_019279435.1 Zizania palustris
AGCGTACATAGTCAAAAATCCTAAATGATTCCTAAACCTGCGTGTTCGGAGGAGGCTGACTGCTCGAAGCTTGGTTCCGAACTTGCTTCTGGCGTTGGCCTTCATCGATCCAAGCCTTGATCGCGGAACGACCTTCGGCTCTCCATGAGGTTTGAAAGGCTCGCCAAGCAGCAGTCACACCTTCAGAAGGATTTAAAAGCCGCTCGTCGTCGAAGGTAATGGAGCCCTCTGCGCTCGGAGTGATTGTTCGGCCCAAATCCTCGTAGTAACGAAGTAGTCCGAGGGCAGACACTTGTCCGGAGAGTTCTCCGTAACGGATGCCTGTCGTCTTCATTTGCTTCGCTGCTCCTTGGATCCTTTTTAACCAGCGCAGCAGAGTGACGTTGTCATCTGAAGGAAGTGATCCAGTAGTACCGAAGTACTCCAGAACACCTAGCATCTGTTCTATGACCTCCGTAGCTACCTTCTCAGACTTAAGCTTTTCTTCGATTAATGCATCCTTGCTAGAAGTTGTTTATGCTACAAATCCGGAAATCCTAGCATTCTCTGTAGTTAAAATATTCTTCTGAGTTAGGAGTTGGCTAGCTTCCTCTTGGAGCCTCACAAGTTCGGACCCAGCACTAGCATGCTCCAACCGCACCTTTTCAATTTCTGCTCGAAGCACGATTCTTTCTGCTTCGAGCTCTTTATTAGCAGCCTCCAAGCCCTGTCTGGCCCTACGCTCCGTTGAAATCATGTTATCCATTTGAACCACTCTAGCTTCGGAGAAAGACAAGTTGCGTTTAAGAGCTTCATTTTCTTCCCGAAGCTGAGCAATTTCATTTTCGCTTGATAAAGTTGCAGCGCGGGCCAAAACCGCTTGCTAAGAAAAGAAAAAACTGAAGTAAGAAATTATTCATGTATAATTTGCTATTGGTTCGAAGGTGCTCCGTACCTGGTAGGCTGCTCTTTCCATAGCAACGTTAAGCTCCGAACTCTTCGCCCTGCTTAATTCTGCTACCAGCTCTGTCTCCCCGACTTCGCGACTCACTCGACCCAAAGGTTTGAGCAGAGTCCGAAGCCCGGTTCTTTGCTCCAAAAAAAGAGTTAAAAGAGGGAGCATTGCCGAAGCCTCTTGGTCATCCCTGCTTGGCGAAGCTCCGGAGCGTTCTCCTGAGGTCCTTGGAACTTCGGTAGGGAGAGGCTCTATATGTCTTTTACCCCTTCCAAGCCCCTGTTGAGTGACCTCCGGGTGCGGCTCCGAAGTTGTCGAAGGCCTTTGAATTGTATCTTCGTGATGTACTTCTACAGAAGGGGGCTCTGCAAAAGCAAAGGTATTATACATTGTATAATTTTGCAGAAAATAATAAGAGAATTATGCGAAGTTTACCTTCGACATTCTGGGGGCGATCGAGCACCGGACTGCTCGGAGGATCAAAGGTGAGGTCTTCGTTTGAATCCACAGTTAAAACTTCAACTGCTGGAGTATCTCCGTGAGCAGTCCTCCCTTCATCCACAACTGAAGTTGTAGTAACTTCAACTTCATCTTCGCCTACAGGGGCTTCGATTTGCTCTTCTTCTTGAGCATCCGGAGCTCTCACTTCTTCAATATTAACCTGGGACTCCGGCATACCTGCAGTATCTTCAATGTGAATATCTTTTTGAGCCGCATCTTCATCAATCAATCTCACTAATAGTATACCTTCATCTTCTTTAGAACCGGAGATTGAGGTTCTTGAGCTCGAAGGCGCAGGATTCGAAGGTGCGAGATTTTTTGGCTTCCGAGCCACCTTCTTCACCGGAGTCTTTGCGGAGCTCGAAGCTCCGGCTTCAGCTATCCTCTTCTTGGGTCCTTTCTCTGAAGGCACCCAGTCCATCAGAGGGGGCGGAGTCAACTCCAACATTCCCCATACTCTGTTAAACCTCTCCCAACTCCCGACCAATTTAACTCTCCATTCTTTTTCAGTCGGAGTTGGGGTACCCAAAATCTTCTCCGAAGCCCTTACAATTTGCTCTGAAGTAATAGGGGCTGAAGAAGCTAAAAATAAATAATTCAAGTTAGTCTTTCTTCGAAGTAAATATGTATAATGCATGTTGGTTTCAAAGTTACCTGCAGGGCTCGAAGTCAAGTTAATCTTGCGGAGACCGCCTTCCGAATAATCCTCGAAGACGATAGGCCAGTTGGCCATCAGCGGAGAAATTTGCAGGGCGAGGAATTCTTCGGCTAAGTCTCGCATACTTAACCTTCGGCTAATCTTTTGAAGTAGGTTAAGACGGGCTTCGAGTTGGCCTTCGTTGGGCTGCACTAAAGCTTCCTTCCGGAATTGAATTTCTTTAAGGGGCCCGGCCAGAGGACTGCTTGCTCCAACTTCGGCATAAAACCATCTCAGAACCCAATCAGTATACCATCTGACATTGATGGCCTTGGCAGGAAATTGAAGGGTGTACTCATCTCGAAGCCTATAGTTAATACTGCCGAAAGATACCACTACTTTTTCACCTCCGGGGCCTACGAAGGTCTTTGGTTGGCAAGTTGCTCTATGTAGTGCAGCGAAGATCTCTGCCCTCCCCTCACAACCTTCGGCCCTCAGCGCCCATTCGAAGATAGCTAATCTAGCTACTGCATTCGGAGATAATTGGGGGAGGGTTACATGGAACAGATCAAGTACCTCCGCCAGGAAGTCCACTGCAGGGAGGCCCAAGCCAGCTTCGAAGAAGGCTTCGAATACAACTACTTCTCCGGGCCTTGGCGATGGAATCGTTTCTTTGCCTGGCTTCCGGATCATAACTCCATTACTAATTTTCCCTCCCGCTGCAATTGCCAGTGACTCTCTTTTGCAGGTAGAAGGCCCCAACTGGAAAGATTGATCTAAGTATTTCGTTGATGGCGGGCACAAACCTTGGTCATCGGCGATTTGGGGATTTCTCCCTCCTGCCGCCATGGATGTCACCGCCGGCATCGGAGGTGCCGCCGCCAACGCTGCCGCCGCTGCTGCTGCAGCCGTCTGCTGCCGAGCCAAGGCCGATGGAGGAGCAGATCCCTTAGTCTTCACCATTGCGGTCGCCGGATTGCTTTGAGGAAATGGAGGCTAGGGCTCAAGAACTCAAAGGGCTAAAAAGTGTTTGATTGCGAGAATGCGGTGAAAAGGTAACCGGGTAACTTCTAGGCCTTCTATTTATAGCCTAGATTTCACTTTTTTACCGTTAGTCCATGTCGTTTCGCATTCCTGCCGTTACTTTTCCCCGAGATTAACGCTTACTACAGTTTCCGTTAGAAACAGAAACTTAACAGCTATTTTCTCTAAGTCTAAAAGACTCTCGAACTTCCTGAGTCGGTTCTAAGATAGTTCGAAAAGCAATTATCCTAAGACTGATTCGGAGTTTATATCTTCATGCATTTCGGAGATGAACAAAAAACCAATAACCCCTATGTCTGGTTATTTTTTCCTTCCGTATACTGCTCTCCTAACGTTACAGGTTAAACGGAGAAGCGTATTCGATGGGCTACTGTTGGGGGAAAATATCTCACCTTCGGGGTTATTGCCGAAGCAACATAAAGGCAGACAGCGGATTCGAAGGTTCCCAGGCGATCATCTTCGAAGAAGCCCAGAACCAAGTTCGAAGTACGAAGATAGGCATTGGTTCGAAGTACATCTTCGAACTAAGGCTTTTCAAGATCTTTTCTGCCAGCTAAGATGGAAGACTTATCTTCTTTCTCATTAGATTAGTCTTTTACCATTTTAGCCCTATCAAGGGTACCGAATAGTTTCCACTATGTCGGTTGTAATAGAGGGGTAAATAGGTCTTTTCCTTAATGTTTGGGCCTATAAATACCCCCCATTTCACCCTGTAATAGGGACCGAATACAAGTTATTCAATATACACATTCGAACTATTCTAAGTTATTATCCTTTCGGAGGCTTAGAACAGTTCACTTCGCAAACACTTCGTTTGTTAGTTTCTTTTCTACAGAAACCTGTTTGCGTAATCTTTTACGCCAACAAGCACCAATTGGGAGCGGATGAAGCCGCCGCTTCTGTAATCCCGCGAAGGAAATCACAAGAGCAAAGGAAGGTAAGATCTCTCTCTGAGTTTGTTAGCACGCAGCTAAACAAGGGGTTCTGTATTCAATCATCAAAGGTGCCGATTACAATGGTGCTAGGGGGTATTTATACAAGGAGTAGATCTTGAAGATAGGTGCGAACACGAAACGAAAAGACTAGGCGAACTATGTGAAAACGAATCAGCTTCTGGAGAGTTTCCACGTGGTTGTTGGTCTTCTGAGCGGTCTTCGGTATTTCAGCAATAACTCCTCCTTGGAAGCTTCAATTCATGAACGGTTGGATCCCTTGGAAAGGTGACTTGATAAGGTTTCACACCATGTAGAATATGCACCATGGAACTTTGTAGAATGATGCAGTTTTAATACGAGAACATTGACTTCATGCAGACTGTTGACCTTCGGACCAGCATGCACTAAAACTGGTCGGACGCCTTCATGCAAACTTCAAACTGGTCGGGGTTAGATTCATTGGAAACTAGACTTCAAGAGTTTTCCAAAAAGTGCTCATTTGCCTTCATAGCTTTTGGAAATCAAAAGTTATGATTATTTCTTTGAGACGATCCTGCAGGACTAGCTTGGTTCGAGCATGATTCTTCTATGTGTCCATTTCCTCGTTAGTTCTTGTCATCCTTCTTGGTAAACCTGAGCATTAGCAATATACACGACTTAGGTAGTATATAACTCTCATTAATAGTAAAATGAATTTCACAAAGTAGCGCGTGCACCTCTTGTTGAAGCTTCTTAGCTCGACTGCGTGTAATTGGTCCATCAAAAACATGTATTGGAGTCGCTGTGGTCGAAGTGGTCGGTGTAGAGGTTGGAGTGGTCGGCATGGTCATATCACGTGGGATGATTTAGAATGAAAATTCCATGATTACTTTTACACAGGTGAGACGGAACTTCGGCTTTCACACTTGACATCAGTTAAACAGAAATCTAACAAGAACGCCTCTGAGTACTTCAAGAGTTTTAGCGATACTAGAAACTGATGTTTAAGCCTTAGCATTTCAGAAAGGGACTTGGCAGAACTAGCTTTTAATGGGTTGCGTTCCGAGATTAAAGAAAGATTAGACAACCAGAACTTTTTAGAAGTTAGCTGTTGGCGTAAAAGATTACGCTAACAGGTTTCTGTAGAAAAGAAACTAACAAACGAAGTGTTTGTGAAGCAAACTGTTCTAAGCTTCCGAAAGGATAATAACTTAGAATAGTTCGAAAGTGTGTATTGAATAACTTGTATTCGGTCCCTATTACAGGGTGAAATGGGGGGTATTTATAGGTCCAAACATTAAGGAAAAGACCTATTTACCCCTCTATTACAACCGTCATAGTGGAAACTATTCGGTTCCCTTAATAGGGCTAAAATGGTAAAAGACTAATCTAATGAAGAAGATAAGTCTTCCATCTTAGCTGGCAGAAAAAATCTTGGAAACCTTTAGTTCGAAAATGTACTTCGAACCAAGGCCTATCGTCGTGCTTCGAACCGGGTTCCGAGTATCTTCGAGGATGATCTTCTGAGAACCTTCGAACCTGATTGCTGTCTTTATGTTGCTTTGGCAATAACCCCGAAGATGAAATATTTTCCCCCAACAGTAGCCCCTCGAATACGCTTCTCCATCGACCTGTAACGTTAGGAGAGCAGTATACGAAAGGAAAAGATAACCAATCATAGGGGTTATTGGTTTTTATTTTATCTCCGAAATGCATGAAGATATGAACTCCGAATCAGTCTTAAGGTAATTGTTTTTCGAACTATCTTAGAACTGACTTAGGAAGTTCGAAAGTCTTTTCAGACTTAGAAAAAATAGCCGTTAGTTTCTGTTTCCAACGGAAACTGTAGCAGGCGTTAATTTCGTAAAAGAAGTAACGGCGGGAATGCGAAACGACATAGATTAACGGTAAGAAAGTGAAGTCTAGGCTATAAATAGAGGGCCTAGAAGTTACCCGGTTACCCTTTCACCGCATTCTAGCAATCAAAAACTTTTGAGCCCTTTGAGTTCTTGAGCCCTAGCCTCCATTTCCTCAGAACAATCCGGCGATCGCGATGGTGAAGACCAAGGGATCTGCACCTCCTTCGGCTTTGGCTCTGCAACAGGCGGCCGCAGCGGCAGCGACGGCAGCGTTGGCGGTAGCACCTCCGATGCGGGCGGCGACATCCATGGCGGCAGGGGGGAGAAATCCCCAAATCGCCGATGACCAAGGTCTGTGCCCGCCATCGACCAAGTATTTGGATCAATCTTTTGAGTTGGGGCCTTCTACCTGCAAGAGAGAGTCTTTGGCAATCACAGCAGGGGGAAAAATTAGTAATGGAGTTATGATTCGGAAGCCGGGCAAAGAATTGATTCCATCACCAAGACCCGGAGAAGTAGTAGTATTCGAAGCTTTCTTCGAAGCTGGCTTGGGCCTTCCTGCTGTAGACTTCCTGGCGGAGGTATTGGATCTGTTTCATGTAACCCTCCCTCAATTATCTCCGAATGCAGTAGCTAGGTTAGCTATCTTTGAATGGGCGCTGAGAGCCGAAGGTTGTGAGGGGAGGGCAGAAATCTTCGCTGCACTTCATAGAGCAACTTGCCAGCCAAAGACCTTGTAGGCTCCGGAGGTGAAAAAGTAGTAATATCCTTCGGCTCTATCAACTTTAGGCTTCGGGATGAATATGCTCTTCAGTTTCCTGCCAAGGCCATCAATGCTAGATGGTACACTGATTGGGTCCTGAGGTGGTTCTATGCCGAAGTTGGAGCGAGCAGTCCTCTGGCTGGGCCCCTCAAAGAAATTCAATTCCGGAAGGAAGCCTTAGTGCAGCCTGACGAAGGCCAGCTCGAACCTCGTCTTAACCTGCTTCAGAAAATTAGCCGAAGGTTAAGCATGCGGGACTTAGCCGAAGAATTCCTCGGACTGCAAATTCCTCCGCTGATGGCGAACTGGCCTATCGTCTTCGAGGATGACTCGGAAGGCGGTCTTCGCAAGATCAATTTTACTTCGAGCCCTGCAGGTAACTTCGAAACCAACATGCATTGTACATATTTACTTCGAAGAAAGACTAACTTGAATTATTTTTTAGCTTCTTCAGCCCCTATTACTTCAGAGCAAATTGTAAGGGCTTCGGAGAAGATTTTGGGTGCCCCAACTCCGACTGAAAAAGAATGGCTAATTAAATTGGTCGGGAGTTGGGAAAGGTTTAACAGAGTATGGGGAATGTTGGAGTTAACTCCGCCCCCTCTGATGGACTGGGTGCCTTCGGAGAAAGGACCCAAGAAGAGGACAGCTGAAACCGGAGCTTCGAGCTCCGCAAAGACTCCGGTGAAGAAGGTGGCTCGGAAGCCAAAAAATATCGCACCTTCGGACCCTGCGCCTTCAAGCTCAAGAACCTCAATTTCCGGTTCTAAAGAAGATGAAGGTATATTATTAGTGAGATTTATTGATGAAGATGCAGCTCAACAAAATATTCATATTGAAGATACTGCAGGTATGCCGGAGCCTCAAGCTAACATTGAAGAAATAAGAGCTCCGGATACTCAAGAGGAGCAAATCGAAGCCCCTATGGGCGAAGATGAAGTTGAAGTTCCTACAACTTCAGTTGTGGATGAGGAGAGGACTGCTCACGGAGATACTCCGGTAGCTGAAGTTTTAACGGTGGATTCAGATGATGACTTCACCTTCTATCCTCCGAGCAGTCCAGTGCTCGATCTCCCGCAGAATGTCGAAGGTAAAATTCGCATAATTCTTTATCATTTTTTGCAAAATTATACAATGTATAATATTTTTGTTTTTGCAGAGCCTCCTTCGGAAGAAGTACGCCACGAAGACACAACTCAAAGGCCTTCGACAACTTTAGAGCCGCACCCGGAGGTCACTCAACAAGGGCCTGGAAGGGGTAAAAGACACATAGAGCCTCTCCCTACTCAAGGATCAACTTCATCTGAGTCAACAGATGAAAGTGAATCAACTGAGGGGGGCCATCTACTGAAGTTCCAAGGGCCTCAGAAGAACTCTCTGGACCTTCGTTAAGCAGAGCTGATCAGAAGGCTTCAGTAATGCTTCCTCTCTTAACTCCTTTTTTGGAGGAGAGAACCGGACTTCGGAATCTGGTTAAACCTTTGGGTCAAGCCAGTCGCAAAGTCGGGGAAACAGAACTGGTAGCCATTTTAAGCATGGCAAAAAGTTCGGAGCTTAACATTGCTATACAAAGAGCAGCCTACCAGGTACGAAGCATCTTCGAACCAAATAGCAAATTATATATGAATAATTTCTTATTTCAGTTTTTCTTTTTCCTTAGCAAGCAGTCTTGGCCCGCGCTGCAGCTTTATCGGGCGAAAATGAAATTGCTCAACTTCGGGAAGAAAATGAAGCTCTTCAAAGAAATTTTAACATCTCCGAAGGTCGAGTAGCTCAGATGGATAATATAATATTAGCAGAGCGAAGGGCTAGGCAAAGCTTGGAGGCTGCGAAGAAAGAGCTCGAAGCAGAAAGAATTGTGCTTCGAGCAGAGGTTGAAACACTGCGAAAGGAGGATGCTGCTAAGGGGTCCGAACTTGTGAGGCTCCAAGAAGAGGCTGGCCAACTCCTGACTCAAAAGAATACTTTGACTACAGAGAATGCTAGAATTTCTGGAGTTCTAGTAGAAACGACTTCGGCCAAGGATGCACTTATTGAGGAAAAGCTTAAGTCTGAGAAGGTGGCTTCGGAGGTCATCGAGCAGATGCTAGGTGTTTTGGAGTACTTCGGTACTACCGGATCACTACCTTCGGATGACAATGTGACTCTGCTGCGCCGGTTAAAGAGGATCCAAGGAGCAGCGAAGCAAATGAAGACGGCAGGCATGCGTTATGGAGAACTCTCCGGACAAGTGTCTGCCCTCGGATTACTTCGTTACTACGAGGATTTGGGCCGAACAATCACTCCGAGCGCAGAGGGTTCCATTACCTTCGACGACGAGCGGCTTTTGAATCCTTCCGAAGGCGTGACTGCCGCCTGGCGAGCCTTTCAAACCTCATGGAGAGCCGAAGGTCGTTCTGCGATCAAGGCTTGGATCGATGAAGGCCAACGTCAGAAGCAAATTCGGAGTCAAGCTTCGAGCAGTCAGCCTCCTCCGAACCCGCAGGTTTAGGAATTATTTAGGATTTTTTGATTATGTAAAGCTCATGCTTGTAAACATTTATCAATGAAAGTCTTGTTTGTCATATTTTTAGGCTTTGCCTCTTATGGAAGATATCGAAGTGTTAGAGCTTAACAACGAACTTCGCTCATTGTGGAACACCTTCGAACTTCTAAAGAGTTATAAGCGTCCTCGATTTCTTATTCCTCGAGATGACTCCGGCGTAATTGCGCCCGAAGTAATCAAAGACGTATTGTCTTATATTAAAGAGGAAGATAAAGAAGTTGACGCAAACACCTCGTCTTCTGAAGACACTAATTGGTCTGAAGACGAAGGTGAAGCTCGAAATAAAAGATCTGAAGATCTTAGAAGCTGGGAAAGAAGACCCGAGCGGCTTCGAACTTGGGCCGAGCTTCAACAAGAGCAGAAGGATTTTAGAGCTTCGAAGGGGAGGAAGAGAGTTAAATGTAAAGTTCTTAGAACTTCTGATGTTGGAACTAGTCATTCCACCCCTAGCTCTCGGGACCGAAGAGGTCTCCGATTCCTTCTTGGTATAGATACCAATTTTTCATAGTGTAATTTGTAAACACATTTATTTCAATAATGAATGGCGATTTAAAATTGTCTCCATATTTACTAGCCCCTCTTTGGGTATAAGCAACTTCGAAATGTATTCAAAGATGGTTATGCGCAAAGAAAAAACTTCGGAGTACAATTTTTTGGGGGTTCGGAGCCCCTCTGTCATTTAAAGATCTTTTAAAATCTTATGAAATGTCTTCGACTTTTTGCAGTCAGAAGAATGGTAACTTAATACCTTTGTTTTACGAAAGAAATCAATTGAAATAACTTTCAGGACACTTTAGTGTCTTAAGAAATTTGTCACTTTGGACTTATGTTAACAGACATTCGAAGCTCATGGCTCAAATGCTGTTTTGCTTTAGCCACCTTCGGCTTGTCTTTGCGATCTCTGACGAACCAATGGTTCGGAGTTTGCAATGGTCTCTTTGGACTCTTTTTACGGATGTCCACCAGCCAATGGCTTGGACTCCGTATAATTTAGCCACCTTCGGCTGTTTTTGCAGAAGTCTACCAGCCAATGGCTTGGACTTCGCAAACTTTGGCCACCTTCGGCTCTTTTTACGGAAGTCTGCAAGCTGCAGCTTGGACTCCGTAGATTTTGGCCACCTTCGGCTCTTTTTACGGAAGTCTACCAGCCAATGGCTTGGACTCCGTAGAATGTGGTTTTGGGCTCTTTTACGGATGCCTACAAGCCGTTGGCCTGGGCTCCGGATTATGTCAGCCACCACGTCGGAGGCTTCGAACTTTATGGGTTCGAAGTCCGAAAATACAACCCAGCTTAATGACACTTCCCTCTCGGTCGACCCCGCGGTTCCAGTGCGTCCACTCGGAAGCTGGAAGTCTATGAGGGGAAGGCAACTATCAGGGTCATATGCTTTATTAATTTAGAGGTGATTACAAGCGAATTACAAGGAGCCCTTATGCGAAGTATCGCTTTAGGTGCTCCGCATGCCAAGTATGTGCTAACTCTTCACCTTCTAAATTAGCTAATTTAAATGAACCAGGGTGCCCTGAGCGGACAATTAGATATGGACCTTCCCATTTATTGCCTAACTTCCCTGGTGCTATAATGCTTCGTAGAACAAGATGACCCGGCCTTAACTCACTGAGCTTAACCTTCGGGTCATACCAAGTCTTCGTCTGCTGATGATACTTTGATAAATTAGCTACAGCCCGAAGTCTTATTTCTTCTGACAAATCTAACGAAGCTTGTCTTTCTTCTTCAATGTCCGGTTCGGTGCTGCGAAATGATCCCCCTTTGAGCTCCGTTGGAGTCATAGCTTCATCTCCGAATAGTAGTCTGAACGGAGTAAAACCTGTGGACCTTGTTTGCGTAGTCCGAATGGACCACAGAATCTTTGGAAGCTCTTCGGTCCACAGTCCCTTTGATAATCCTACTATTCTTCGATTTAGCCCTGATAAAATATTTCCATTGGCTCGCTCTACGGCTCCATTCGACTGAGGATGTCTCACTGCAGCAAAACATAGTTGAATGCCTAGGTCTTCGCAAAACTTCCTGAAGGGTTCTGTGTCGAACTGTGTTCCATTATCAACTGTGAGATATCTAGGCACTCCGAACCGGCAAATAATGTTCTTCCAGAAGAATTTCTGTACATTGTTCGAAGTGATAGCTGTTACCACTGCGAACTTCAGATTTCCCTTTGCTAACGGAAAGAGACCAATTAGATCCATACCCCATCTGGCCATGGGCCATACCGGAGCAATGACTTGAAGAGCTGTTGGTGGGCGATGACTCCGTCGACCCATCCACTGGCATCCTTGACAAGTGCGGACCAAGCTCTCCGCATTAGCTGTTATTGTGGGCCAATAAAGCCCCTGGCGAAGTGTTTTTCCAGCCAAAGCTCTAGGGGCTAAATGGCTTCCACGAAGGCCTTCGTGAATTTCTCGAAGAATTTCTTGGCCTTCGGCTTGAGATATACATCGGAGTAGAGGGGAACATACTCCGGCCTTGTATAATATACCGTTGATTAAATGATAGTTTCTGGCTCTGAGCTTTAATCTTGACAACTGGGGCTCTTCGGGCAAATTTGTTCCTCCTTGCAAGAGTTCTATGATCGAATCTTTCCAATCTGCATTAGGAATGCAAAGAATCTCCGCAGAGGCAATTTGTGGCACCGAAGGTATATTGAGTTCCTCATAGAAAGCTTCTTCAGGCACATCCACAGCTCCGGCTGCAGCCTTCGCTAAAATGTCCACTGAGGATGTGGACAGCCCCCGAATTTGCGACTTCGTATGAGCGAAGCGCTTAAAGTACTGCCTCAATGTTTCTCCGGGGAGCTGTTTCACTTGGAAAAGGCTTCCTGTTGACATAGGAGGCACGAAGGTGCCCTGAAAGTTACTTATAAACTTCCTCTTCAACTGCGACCATGAATTGATTGATCCTGGCTTTAAAGACCAGAACCATCTCAACGCCACTCCTTGAAGAGCTAACGGGAAGCACTTCGCCATAGTGTCTCTGACTCCGCCGCTAGCCTCAATCGCTAGGGCATAAGAACGCGCGAACTCTCCGGGATCTTCATCTCCGGCATACTTGCAGAGCTTCGAAGTTTTAAACTTTGGATCAAAGCGAACCTTCTACAGCTCAGGATGCAACAGAGATTCATTGTCGTAAGAGGCGTTCTCCGGGGCTTCGGGATAATCAAGATCGTCGTCTTCGGGCACTTCTGGGATAGTTGGGATGGCTTGAGAGCGAAGCCTGTCCGCAGCTTCTTGTCGCCATCTTGCTACCTCAGCTTGAAGGTTGGCCATTTGAGTGGCCATATCTCCAAGGCTATCTTCATCTCCTCCGGAAGGACCTTCCGGGTCTTGAGAACTGATAGGATCAGTTCGAATTGGAATGGAGGGTGGAGAAGTGACTCCGGGCTGTCGGAGTATGGAAGGGGTTGGCGGAGAGGCTTCGTATCCTCGAGGGATAGAAGCCCCTTCCGGAGTTTGTGGAGGGAAGGTCGAAGACCCTCCGACTTCAACTGTGTCGAAGGGTATCTCTCCGGAGATCCGAGAGGACCTCCGAGTGGGATTGCGAGGTGCGCTCCGCTTAGGAGACATGATGTAAGAAGTTGGTAGAGAACGAAGTTTTTCGGACTAGGTTCCCCATGGACGGCGCCAACTGTTGGCGTAAAAGATTACGCTAACAGGTTTCTGTAGAAAAGAAACTAACAAACAAAGTGTTTGTGAAGCAAACTGTTCTAAGCTTCCGAAAGGATAATAACTTAGAATATTTCGAAAGTGTGTATTGAATAACTTGTATTCGGTCCCTATTACAGGGTGAAATGGGGGGTATTTATAGGTCCAAACATTAAGGAAAAGACCTATTTACCCCTCTATTACAACCGTCATAGTGGAAACTATTCGGTTCCCTTAATAGGGCTAAAATGGTAAAAGACTAATCTAATGAAGAAGATAAGTATTCCATCTTAGCTGGCAAAAAAAATCTTAGAAACCTTTAGCTCGAAGATGTACTTCGAACCAAGGCCTATCGTCGTGCTTCGAACCGGGTTCCGAGTATCTTCGAGGATGATCTTCTGAGAACCTTCGAACCTGATGGTTGTCTTTATGTTGCTTCGGCAATAACCCCGAAGATGAAATATTTTCCCCCAACATTAGCCAAGTTTTACAGCAGGCTCTGGTCTAGGAAGGCCGAACCAAAGATAAGAAGTTTATTAATACGTTTAACAAACCTAGGGCTGAAATCCACGTCATAGAACGCTCCGACGAGGAGGAATCAGAAGAAGAGGATTCGGCCGACATGTACGCGAGCGAATGGGTTTGGAACGCTAAGAGTAAACCTGTCACTTGTTCCGAATTACGATCGTCTCCCACGAAGAATCAGCCTAATGAGATCAAGTACTCATTCGATATAACTAAGTGTGATAAAATATTTGATTTTCTCTTAAAGAACCAACTTCTCAGGTTGCCTAAAGGTCAAGTCATTCCCTATACCGACGAGTTGAAAAAACATCCATATTGTAAGTGGCATGATTCACATTCACATAATACTAACGACTGCAATGTTTTTCGACGGCAGGTTAAATCGGCCATAGAAGAAGGACGATTGAAAATAGACCACAATCCAAAGATGAAGCTGGACAAAGATCCTTTTCCCGTCAACGTCATCGACCTCGGCGAGAAGAAGGTATTGATTCGGCTAGAACAGGCCGAGTTGACTTAAGGGAGGGATGTAATTGTCGGAGAGCCACGCACTCGCACACTCGTACCAAGGAAACCCGAGGTGGGAGTGTGGAAATAGAACATTAACATCCCTTCAGCTAAGTCTCACAAGAGGCCGAAGGTAACATACAAGATGTTGTTGAACAAGCATCAAAGAAAATCCAAGGAAGCAGGTCCCCGCACTAAAAAGCTAAGTCAACCGAAGGGCCAAAGGCATTCGGAGGGTGGCTTTCGGACCAAAGTGGCCGAGTCCCCCTCATGATGACTTCGGGCCACAGTGTCCTAACACTCCGTATGGTGGCTTCATATCTCAATGGTCGACCCCGCTGTGAAGTAACTTCGGACCCTATTGGCCGAACCCCATGCGGAGCGAATTCGGCCCCCAATGGCCGAACCCCGAACCACTCTAGACGAACCCTTCGACAGGAGGCTTCGGCCCGCACTAGCCGAATGTACCTCCGGCCTGGCAGGACCCCTCACTGATATGGTCTGAGACACTGTCGACACTGCCGAACCCCCCGCCGAGGTAACGGGTTGGGCTCATAGTGGGCGATGCCACTAGAGTCGTTGATGCCTCCGTCGTACAACTGGGCGGGAACTCTGTGGGCTCCGTATGTCTCACAACTGGAGTATTATGAATGGCAGGGGCAAACTGACGCAATAGAGGGAGGCATCATCCACAGGCTATCCGTTGTACCTCCAAATCGGCCCGTGCAGGACGAAGTCGAAGAGTACAGGGGTGAGGAGGCCGAAGATAGGGAGTCCGAAGCTATCACAGTCAGAGTAGGGTCTTAGGAAGTCCCAATCGCGAAGGCCTTATCGCCGAAGTGTGACGGAGGTAAGTCCATTGCTTCAGCCAAATCCCACGCCGAAGCCTGGTCCGATCAGTCGAACAAGGCCAGTCCGATTGTCGGGGTCCACAGCGAAGACCCCTCCAAATATAGAGTGCATGCGGCCGAAGGGAGCAGTACCACTTTGGCTAGAGTTGATAGGAACCAGGCAGTAGCACCTGGCACCAAGCCACAACCATCTTGGGCACCTCCAGGCATGTCCAAATCACAAAAGAGATGTCTGCAATGACTACGGGCGCAGGAGATGCGCGAGAAGAAAGCCGAGGACGAGCACAACGCTATTTTTGAAGAAATCCGCCCTCGACCAAATACAATAAAGGTATGGAGGATGAAGCCGGTTGAGATGGTCAACCCGGCTCCTAGTCCAAGTGATGTACATCAACATCGTCACGCTGCCCGGTGAGTTTGCCCCACCGCAGGACGAGGCCGAGGTCGGTCAATTGAACCTCAGCTTGTGCAACGCTGTTTTTGAGAAGCCCGAGGACTCGGCTCGCCATCTAAAGCCTCTCTACGTCAGAGGTCACATTGACGTAAAGCCGATTTCTCGGATGGTTGTCGACGGTGGCGCCACTATTAACTTAATGCCTTACTCATTGTTGAAGAAACTTGGCAGGGACAAGGATGATCTAAAGAAGACCAACTTGATGCTCAACGGCTTCAATGGCGAGAGTTCCGAGGCCAAGGGCATGCTCTCTATGGAGTTGATAGTAGGCAACAAGACATTGCCAACAACATTTTTTGTCGTCGATGTATAAGGTAACTACAGCATGCTGCTTCGGCGCGACTGGATTCATGCGAATTGCTGCATCCCTTCTACTCTGCACCAGTGCCTAATTGAGTGGGATGACAATGAAGTGGAGGTCATTCCCACAGATACTTCGGCCCAAGTGGCACTGGCCGATGTATCAGTTGACGTCGTTCACAACAAAGTAGAGTGTCTGTCAGGTAGAGATCTTTCAGATTATGATTTTGTTAGCGTATCTGGAGGATGTTTTGTACCAGTGTGTGTAAAGCCGGCTGGTGTAGCACGACTGTTTTTGTATTAGTAGTCATGACTAGCAATCGTAATCTTGATTAGCTAAAGTCTCGTGTAGAGCAGTATCGGTCTAATAAAGACAGTATTGCCGAGGCCATCAAAGACTTTAGCGAAGTAGAGAAATTAGGGCAAGGTTTTGCATCGGCCGATCTCTTAGAGGAAGTTGACATAGGTGATGGTAGCATTCCAAGGCCGACTTTTGTAAACCAACATTTACAGTCTGATGAAAAGGCCGAAGTAATAAAGTTGCTTCAGTCATATGTCGATTAATTCGCATGGGAGTACAGCGAGATGCTGGGACTAAGACGTGAGCTCGTGGATCATCGACTACCTATCAAGTCTGGATTTAGGCCTTATAAACAACCTCCTCGTCGCTTTAATTCAGCCGTCTATGACTGAGTTAAAGAAGAGGTAGAGCGACTGCTCAAAGCTAGATTTATTAGGCCATGCAGGTACGCAGAATGGGTCGCTAACATTGTGCCTGTAGAGAAGAAAGGGAGCGGCAAGATACGGGTATGTATTGATTTCAGAGATCTGAACAGAGCCACTCCGAAGGACGAGTATTCGATGCCGATAGCAGACATGCTAACCAATGATGCTTCAGGACACAAGGTACTAAGTTTTCTTGATGGCAATGCTGGTTATAATAAAATCTTTATGGCCAAAGAGGACGTCTACAAGACAACCTTTTGATGCCCATGTTTTGTCGGTTTATTCGAGTGGGTCGTTATGACTTTTGGTTTGAAAAAACGCCGGCGCCACGTATCAGCGTGCTATGAACTTAATCTTTCATGACTTGCGAGGAGTTATGTTAGAAGTTTACATTGATGATGTCGTAGTCAAATCGGACGCTATGGGAAACCATTTAGCCGATTTGGAAGTTGCTTTTGATAGGATGCAGTAGTATGGTTTAAAAATGAACCCACTCAAGTGTGCTTTTGGTGTGTCAGCGGATAAGTTCTTAGGTTTTATGATTCATGAGAGATGCATAGAGATTGATCTTAAGAGGCTTGAGAAAATTAGGAACGTTACAGCACCAACATGCAAAAAGGATGTACAAAAGTTGCTAGGCAAGATGAATTATTTGCGTCGCTTTATATCCAACTTGTCTGGCAAGATTGATGCATTTGTCCCCATACTCCAGCTAAAGAACGAGGCCGAGTTCCCTTGGGGGGCTAGCCAACAAAGTACCTTTGAGAAAATCAAGGAGTTCTTGTCATCACCACCCATGGTGAGAGCGCCCAAAGCTGGGATTACGTTTTGGCTATACATCGCAGCTGAAGATAGTGTGATTGGGGCTGTGCTAACCCAGGAGGTAGAAGGAAAAGAGTACATCATCGCGTTCTTGAGCCGCCGCCTGCTGGATGCCAAGACCAGGTATGCGTTTGCAGAACATTTGTGTTTATCACTTTACTACGCGTGCACCAAATTGCGCCACTATCTTCTCCCTACTACATGTGTTGTCGTTTGCCAAACCGATGTTATAAAACACATGTTGCAAAAGCCGATTCTAAGTGGAAGAATCAGAAAGTGGGCTTACGCTTTGATCGAGTATGATTTGGCCTATGAACCACTGAGAACTATGAAAGGTCGTATTGTAGCCAACTTTATAGTTGATCACCACATAGACGTCAGTTGGAGTGACAATGTTGTTTTGATTGAGGTAATACCGTGGAAACATTACTTGGATTTTTCATCTTGCAAAAATGGCCAAGGTATTGGAGTGGTTCTCATATCACCTAGCTGGAATGCACTTTGAGACCTCGGCTCGTTTAGAGTTTCCTTCTACTAATAACCAAGCTGAATACGAGGCTTTACTGCTAGGGCTTGAATTGTTAGATTCCATGGGTGTTCAACATGTCCATGCGCATGGTGATTCCCTGTTAGTGGTACAACAAGTGGCTAAGAGTGCTCAATGTTTTAATGGCTTGCTAAATAGCTACTTGGATAAGTGCCTGGACATAGTTGCTACTTTTGATGACTTCAAAATTTCTCATGTGTTGAGAGAGGCCAATTCAGTTGCAAATGATTTGGCTCAACAAGCATTTGGTTACCAAGTCAGGAGAGGAAAATTTTCTATATAGGAGAAGTTGATGTTTGGTCTCACTGCTGAAGCCAATGACATTGGGCGGGCGCACCCTCCGGGTCAGACCCCTCTGGCTATCGAAGGTCACTGTGCGCCAAGGTCCCAGGACCGGAATTTTTCGCCCACCAAAGAGTCTAGCATGCCGGAGCCCGCGAGCCGAAGTCCCCGAGACAGCGAGGGTTTCCGGCAGTCCGAACCCTTCGGCAGGAGGCTTCGGCTTGATGCACTCTGCACGGCTAGTTCAGCCGGGCTTCGGCAGAAGCAGGAAGGGCTCTGGGGGCACCCCGAAATCAGTAGCCTAGAGACTTTTTCAAGGAGTGAGCTAGCAAAATACTCCGAAGCACATAAGGGCGATTGGAGAATCCCAATCGTCTAGTATTTGAGAGACCCTAGCCAAAGGGTTGATCGGAAGGTTCGGCGACAAGCGTTTAAATTTGTGTTGATAGATGACACATTGTATCGCCGAACTATTGACGAAGTACTGTTAAAGTCTCTAGAACACGAATGATCCCAGGTGGCTACGGGAGAAGTCCATGAAAGACTTTGTGGCACTCATCAGTCGGCCTAGAAAATGAGTTGGATGCTCAAAAGAGCGGGTTTCTACAGGCCGACTATGACGGAGGATTGTTTTAAGTATTATAGAGGGTGTGAAGCATGTCAAAAGTTTGGCAATATTCAGTTAGCTCCTTTTCATTACTCAACCCTATTGTCAAGCCATGGCCGTTCCGAGGTTGGGGTTTAGACTTCATCGGCCAAATTCACCCTCCTTAAAAAGGGCATCGGTTCATGTTGATGGTGATGGATTACTTCACCAAGTGGACCGAGGCCGTGCCTCTTAAGAATATGACTCACAACGAGGTACTTGACTTTATCTTTAAGCACATCACACATAGATTCGGCATTCCTCAAACTCTCACTATAGATAAAGGTAGCTCATTTGTTTCTAAAGAAGTAAGGGACTTCGCTGAATATTATGGTATTAAGTTGATAAACTCTTCACCCTACTATGCTCAGGCCAATGGTCAGGCCGAGTCTAGTAATAAAACCATGATTAAGCTCATTAGGAAGAAAATTGAAGAGTTCCCTAAAAAGTGGCATGAGGTGCTTTCCGAGGCGCTATGGGCTTGTAGGATTGCAAAGCATGGTGCTACCAAAGTTAGTCCATACGAGTTAGTGTATGGACAAGAAGTCGTTCTACCTGTGGAATTATATCTTGGCTCTGTAAGGGTGTTAAGGCAAGATGGCTTATTGGTCGATGAGTATAAAACTCTTTTGAAGGACAAACTAGAAGAAGTGACCGATAAGAGATTGAGGGCTTTAGAAGCCATAGAAGTAGACAAGAGGAGAGTAGCTAAAGCCTACAATAAGAAGGTCAAACCAAAATCGTTTCAAGTGGGTGACTTGGTTTGGAAGACGATTTTACCTTTAGGCACTAAGAGTCCCATGTTTGGTAAATGGTCACCTAGTTGGGAAGGCCCTTTCAAAATAGCCGAAATCGCTCCTGGTAACGCATATGTGTTAGAATCTCTACAAGGAGAGCGGTTTCGAAGAGCTTTGAATGGTAGATACTTGAAAAGGTATTTCCCAAGTGTGTGGCAGACAGCGTGAAAGGTGTCAAAAGGACGATATGGAAGATATCGTCTTTAGCTCGTTGTGCTTTTAGTTAACTTAGTTCACTAAAAGGCAGGGGGCATGTGTTGATAGCGAAAAATGGCATCAATGGTTAAGATTGTCAAAATATCAATTTCGTAATTTGGGCCAAAAATACACATGTCCCGGGTCGGGCTGAAGCCCTACAGGACCAAAGTGTCCGCTAATCAACATAACAGATTGCTACCTTCGCTACTAGTGCAACACTTAGTAGAATTCGGTCCTCGGGCCGAATTGGTACTTCGAATCAACTCTATTGTAGGTTTCTATGTTCGGAGCTACTTCGTAGGATGTGTCCAGAGCTGAGAGATCGGTTTCGGAGGTTGCCAGAACACCCTTCACCGCGACTGATTGCTTCGACCGCACGCTTCGCCAACAGACTTCATCACGACAGGCTTCGCCATGCTCGTACTCCGCTCTAGACGAAGTCACGCTCGCGCGTTGCATTTGAGTCATTATTCTATACCTTACTGTATAGGAGACTTCACGCCGAACCCCGCTATTCATAGGTGATTGTCGCGTCCAGATCCATTCGGAGTTCATCTTCGGCCAGATTAGTCCGAACACCGAAGGCACCCTTCGGCGGGACACTTCGCATTAGACACCGAAGGTATACTTCAGTGACACCTTCGCACCATACTTCGAAGCAGACAAGCTCCGACCGGTTTGCTGATTTATTCTGTTTAATATATTTCTTTCGGCTAATTGGATTATTTTGTGTGATATGATTGCCTGGCGACTCCACCCCCCTTACCACGGCTAAGGGTAGTCGGAACGCGATGTCGGTGCTGTGTTACGCTTAGGCTTGTCCCTAAGTGTCCGCACACTTTTGGATCGTCGGACTGACCCAAGTGCGGGGGCACATTTTCGTGTCAACACCTTGTGTCTTGAAGCATCGTTGATTAGCATGTTTGCTATCGGCATCGGATACTCATCCTTCAGAGTGGCCTTGTTCAAATCCATAAAATCAATACAAACTCGTATTTTGCCACTCCCTTTCTTATCTACATGCACAATGTTAGTAACCCATTCTGCATACCTGCATGGCCTAATAAATTCAGCTTTGAGCAGTCATTCCACTTCTTCTTTAACTCGGTCATTGTTGGGGGAATATATTTCCCCTGAATAGGGGCCAAATGACGTCAGCCTCCGACAACCTTTGGCCTGGAGCCCAATACTGTCGAAGCCTGTTTCCTCCCCAAGAACTGTTCCCAAGTCTCAAGGTTCATGCCGGAGCTTGCAGGGGCGAAGCCCCGGGGCCCCGTCGAAGCCCTCTGGAGTGAGGTCCTTCGGAGCCCTCCGAGGCTAAGCCCTCGAGATCCCCTGAAGACCGCCAGAAGCTCTCAGGCTAACCTCGAAGCCAGCCTCCGGGCCTTCTTCGAAGTTAACCCTCGAACCCTATCCGGAGTTAACCTTCGAGCTCCCTTCGGAGCTCCTCAGAGCTAGTCTCCGGACCCTCTCCGGCTGGTTCGGAGGGCCCAGTTCGGAGGCCCCAGTTCGGAGGGCCCCAGTTCGGAGGCCCTGGTTCAGAGGGCCCCAGTTCGGAGGCAACAGTTCGGAGGCCCCAATTGGGAGGCCCTGGTTCGGAGGGCCCCAGTTCGGAGTCCCCGGTTCGGAGGGCCCCAGTTCGGAGGCCCCGGTTCGGAGGGCCCCAGTTCGGAGGCCCCGGTTCGGAGGCCCCAGTTCGGAGGCCCCACTTTGGAGGCCCCGGTTCGGAGGGCCCCAGTTTGGAGGGCCCCAGTTCGGAGGGCCCTAGTTCAGAGCTCTGGTTCGGAGCCCCGGATTCGGTGCTCCGGCCCTACTCCGAACCCAGAAGATATTTACGCCCCGCTACATTGTAGAAGTCGTAACAGGGGCCCCTCTGCCCATAGTTTGTCGTCTAGCTGGTCAAGATGTGATGTTGCCTGACACGTCTGTAAGGCTGTAAAGCACTTTTGTACCATAGCTAGCTCCTTTTCCCCTCTCTGCCCCTATGAGCCTAGGGCTCATAGGGGGCATCCCGGTCTTTTCCTTTGACCTGCGTGCCTATAAAAGCAGGGCCAAGCCCTTGGGACACGCTCGAGGGGGGGCCATGAGACCCTGGGGTTATTCTCTCTACACCAAGGCACACCATGCCAAATCCACCACAAACTGGACGTAGGGCTATTATCCCCAAGGGGAGGCCCGAACCAGTATAAACCCTTTCTCCCTCTGTGAGAACCAATCGAGGTTCATTCTACCCATCGTATACACATATACAAAACCTGTGGTGTAGCTAACGCAATTGCTACAACAGTTGGCGCCGTCCATGGGGATCTTAGTTCTCTGCCACTGTCTGCAACCTGAAGTACGCTTGAGGGGGGAGCTTCGAAGTCTCATGCTTCGCGCACCCTTCGGCAAGGGGCTTCAGGTCCAGTCCGAAGGCCATCTTCGGCTTCCCTTACCCATCGCATACTGGAGCTCACCCTTCAGCAAGGGGCTCCGCTCCATGTGTCAGAGATCGTCGAAGCCCCAGGGGCTACGAAGCCAACCTTCAGCCGTTTTGCGAGGTATGTCCGCTGTCCGAAGCACCACTTTGATGTGCCATTTCATAGTCACTTTGATATGTATTCGAAGCCATGCTTCGCCTTAAATTCGAAGCCTAGCTTCGCATTTAAAGCAAACTTTCGCCCCATCTTATTGGAAAAATTTGAAGCCTTGCTTCGCCTTATCAAAAACACGAAGCCTTGCTTCGCCTTATTTAAAACGCGAAGCCTCGCTTCGCTTTGCAAAATCCGGAGCACTCCTCCGAAGGCTACACAGCGCCCCCGGGCCCGTAGCAGCAACTGGGACTCCAGGCCGTGGCTCGACGTGTCTAGGGATTCCGGGTTCCGTACCCGAAGCATCCCAGGGATTCCGGGTTCCGCACCCGAAGCATCCCAGGGATTCCGGGTTCCATACCCGAAGCATCCCAGGGTCGAAGGTGGCCCAGGGTCATAGGTGACCCAGAGTCAAAGGTGGCTCAGAGCCAAAGGAGGCTCACATTATCACAGGTTCGGTGAATCCACACCAAATATCCATTTTCATTATAGAATCAAGCTCAGAAGCCATGCTTCGCTATCCAAACATGCTCTGAAGCCTTGCTTCTCGTGTCAAATCTAATATATACGCCTAAGCGTGTCGAAGTCATACTTCGCATGAAAATCTAAGTGCGTTTCGGAGCTTTGCTCACGCACAACATCTAAATCCTAGCATGACGAAGCATGCTTCGCTTAATTTTGCTACGCTGAAGCCTTGCTTTGCTCCAAATTAACGCGGTCGAATGCCAAAAGAGGCCTTCGCTCTATACATTTCAAGCATCCGAAGCCGCCAAAAAGGCGCACCCCTTCGCATTTTTTATTTTGCCCGCACCAGCAAAGGCTAGTCCCTAGCTGCCACGAGCAAGGGGGGAAGCATGTATGCGAGGTGTGTGAATATCATACGCAGTACGAGCGTGACAAGCTAGAACGTTCGAAGTCGTCTGATAATGCGGAGCATGCAGACGAAGTACGCGAATACAATAAACTCCATTCATTGAATGATAATTGAGAAGTATGTTACAAATGTACTTCGGCTACAAAGCTACGTATAGTCTGTATCTAAGCCCAAGAAGAATCGAGTGCGAGGTCCCAACCCTCGCTTGCCTTTCTTTCGGCCAGGGCCCCCTCGGCTGGACGAAGCCTCGTCGGAGCCTGCTCTCCCACGTCCGGCTCATCCAGGCTCCGAAGCCCGCATACCTCGCCTTCCATTTTGCAGGTCGCTCCGAGTTAGCAAAGCAGGCGGTGCCGTGTCGAAGGCAGAGAAGTCTAAGGCTTCGTCGCCCGCTAAGGCCGTTCGTGAAGGCAAAAACAAAGAACTCTGAAGGGACTCCGCCTTCACAGCGGCTAGCAAATCCTGAGCTACCACTACTACAAACTGTCACTGTAGTGGCGTTGGGCGAAACCACTGTAGTGGCGGGCCATTAGATGCCCGCCACTAGAGTTGCTGGTGCTGACGGAAGCACCAGCGCCCGCCACAACTGCTGGTAAAGTAGTGGCGGTCGGTGATGACGTCAGCCCGGACCGCCACTAATGTACCAATAGCAGTGGCGGGCGCTGGTGCTGCCCGCCGCTGCTAAGATGGCCGCCACTAAAGTAATGATGACATCACTTGCGACCGCCACTACTATTCTAGCTATAAATGCGCAGCGTCTTCCTCCCCGAGCTCTACTGGAGTTCGCATTCAATTTTGTCCGTACAATGGCGACAAAAATCTAGATAAAGAGGGCGGAGGCTTTGTTTTCGTTTCTTTTGAAGGATTTCATTCTAGGAGGTAAATCCATTCCGAATCTCACATTTATTTTGTATTTAATCATGTATACAATGAGTTATTATCGTTTTTCTAATTTAGGGTTTGTGAATAGAAATTTTCAAATAATCTTCCATTTACGGTGTTACCTTCTCCCAAATGAACAAATATGACCCTCCTCACAATTATTCATCACTTGTATATTGATTTACGTCATTTTAATCTCTTTTTTAATTTGATTTATGATTATAGATCTAGAGTTATGTTGTTTGGAGAGAGAGAGAAACCAATATAGTTAATTTATTTAATAATTTTTTCTGCTTAATAAGTAGTTTTAATTAAAGCATTGAGGATTTTTAATTAATGTTGTTATGAGCGATAATAAATCAATATATTTTCAATTTGTAAATTAATAAAATTAACAATAATGATTTTATTAATATTTTTTCAAATAATATATGTTTTAGATGGAGCACAGGTCCTGGATGTACTCGTCCAACAACGGAGATGTGGTGGCATATTTTAACAGAGTAACTGAATTTACTGAAGCTGCCGCACAATATGCTTCCCGTCAGAGTGAAGAGGCAATATATTGTCCTTGTAAAGTTTGTAAAAACGAAGCGATGTATCCGTGTTCTGATCGTGAAACCATACGATTTCACTTGTTGAAAAATGGTTTCGTGAAGAACTATTATATATGGACGAAACACGGTGAGATGGGCCAAAATCCTCCTGAAGATTCTGATGTGCCGCAAGATGCTCATCAACATAGAAGAGGTTGTGATCATACATCCGACATAACACATGATGATGTTGATCAACATGATGATGATGACGCCTTTGATGTGGAGGAACTGATGCGAAATGTTGCGCCTGAGGTGTTGTTGCAGAGAACTACAACCAAAGGATACGATAACTTTGAAGCACTTGACAAAGCATCAAAAAACCTTCTTTACGAGGAACGCCACGGATGCGATAAGCAGTATACTGTGTTGTACACAATTCTTGAGCTTATGAAACTGAAGGCCAGCAATGGATGGTCTGACACCAGTTTTTCAGATCTTTTACAACTCCTAAAAAAGGTTTTGCCAAAACCCAATGGTTTACCATCTGATACGTACCAAGCAAAGAAGATGATTTGTCCGTTGACTTTGGGCGTTCAGAAGATTCATGCATGCCCGAACCACTGTATCCTATATCGAAAAGAGTATGGATTGTTAGAGAGATGTCCGCAGTGCAACGCGAGTCGATACAAACGTCCAAATGACTGTGCGGAGGACTACAATGACCACCAGAAGAAGAATAATAAGAGGTTGCAGAAGAGGAATAAAAATGTTATTGAAGACCATCCTGGAAAAAAGATGGAGAGGAAAGTTCCGGCCTTAGTAATGTGGTACCTACCGGTGATTGATCGCTTGAAACGTATGTTCTCTAATCCTAGAGATGCTGAACTATTAATCTGGCATTTCGCTGGGCGAAAGAAGGACGGAAAACTTCGGCACCCTGCGGATGCTAGGCAGTGGAAATCATTTGACTTGGCCCATCCAGATTTCTCGGACGATCCTAGAAATATCAGGATGGGACTTAGCACGGATGGAATGAATCCCTTCGGTGAGATGAGGAACCCACATAGTACGTGGCCAGTCTTTCTATGCTTGTTCAACATTCCATCATGGTTGTGCCATAAAAGAAAATACCTTATGCTCACTACTCTAATTTCTGGTCCAAAACAACCTGGCAATGACATTGATATCTTTCTAGAACCTTTGATGGAGGATATGAAACGTCTATGGGAACATGGTGTCTGTGTGTGGGATGAGCACAAGAAAGAGCACTTCAATCTAAGAGCCATAATCTTTTGCACCATAGCTGACAACCCAGGACGCATGTCCCTAATAGGACAGGTTAAAGGAAAGACAGCATGTGTAGTGTGTGTGGACCAGACAGAATCTATGCATCTTCCATCATTCGTTAAGACGATATATATGCGACACCGCAGATTTTTACCAAAAAACCACAAATATCGAAGAAATAGGAACCATTTCGACGGTACAATCGAGCTTGGACAGCCTCCACGAAATCGAGATGGCAAATTTCTATTCGAAATGGTAAAGAATATCAAAGTTGTTTTCGGAAAGAAGAGGAAGAAATCTGAAAAAATTTCAAAGGACGCTCCATTTAAAAAGCAGTCGATCTTCTTTAGATATTTGCCTTATTGGAAGGAGTTGGAGATTGGTCATGCTATCGATACAATGCACGTTGAGAAGAATGTCTTCGAAAGCACTATCGGTATTTTGTTAGACATACCGGGCAAATCAAAAGATGGACTCAAAGTACGAAGGGACCTTCAAACTCTCGAAATTAGACCCGAGCTTCACCCACAGGAAAGGGCCAATGGAAAATTTTTCCTTCCGGCTGCTAGCTATAACCTCACAATTGACGAGAAAAGATCAATCTGCAGGTGTCTACATGGAATTAGAGTTCCAACAGGATTCTCAACGAATATAAAGAATATTGTCTCCGTAGCAGATTTGAGGATGAGCGGCTACAACACTCATGATTGTCATGTTATGCTTGGGCTATTCCTCGCCATCGCAGTAAGAGGAGTCAAACATTCATTTCTGAAGATGGTGATAACACGCATGTGTCACTTCTTCAATGTCATATCAAAGAAGGTGATCGACACTGAAGAGTTAAATGAATTACGTAAACAAATGAGGGAGACTATGTGTCAGCTT
Organism: Zizania palustris; assembly: GCA_019279435.1. Lineage (NCBI taxonomy): Eukaryota > Viridiplantae > Streptophyta > Magnoliopsida > Poales > Poaceae > Zizania > Zizania palustris. The sequence goes on from JAAALK010001198.1 coordinate 26,544, forward strand.
GAGATGTGCTTTCCTCCTTCATATTTTGATATTATGGAGCACTATATGATACATATAGCAGACCAAATCTTTGTTCTCGGTCCAACGTACCTGCACAATATGTATGCGTACGAGCGTCTAATGGTTATCTTCAAGGGTTACGTACGAAATCGTGCTTATCCAGAGGGTTCCATGATAGAGGGCTACACGACTGAGGAAGTCATTGAGTGCTATGCAGATTACATAAGAGATGGAAGACCAATAGGAGTTCCCGTGTCGCGGCACCATGGAAGACTCACCGGTAAAGGAACTAAAGGCAGGAAAATCATACGAGACAATAGTTATCAAAGAATAAGAGAATCACATTACAGTGTAATGCATCAGTTGGCGATTATGAGACCATATGTTGAACAACACCTACAAGAGCTTCGTGAAAAGAATGAAGATCACGATGAACAATGGATTATGAAAGAACACAAAATTTATTTCACATCATGGCTGAGGGATCTAAACCTTTCGATCGGAGAAACCGACGAAGAGATGATGATAAATAAATTGTCTTACGGTCCATTGAGCATGGTTAAAACATGGCAAGCGTATGACATCAATGGTTTCACATTCTATACCAAAGCAAAGGATCAAAGGAGTCAGCGCCAAAATAGTGGTGTCAGAGGAGAAGCAGAAGATAGCACTGGACAAAAGAATGCTTACTATGGATACATCGAAGAAATATGGGAACTTAACTACGGGAACTCTATAGAAATCCCTGTATTTAAGTGTCAGTGGGTGAGACATCCAGAAGGTGTGGAGGTGGATGATTACGGGTTTACGATAGTTGACCTTAATAAGGTGGCTTATAAAGATGACCCTTGGATACTCGCTCAATCCGTGGCACAAGTATTTTACATACTTGATCCTAAAGATGAGAAAAAATACATCGTTGCTCCAGGAAAACAAAGAATTGTTGGAGTTGATGGAGTCGAAGACGAAGAAGAATACAATCAGTTTGATGAGGTGCCGTTTTTCGTTGACATATCAAGGATCAATGTGGTTGAAGCAAAACTGTCATTTGGTAGTGTGATTCCTTATCTACGCACCAATGGCGATGGAAAATTAGTTCAAGGCTATATCATTTATGTTTAGTTGTAAAATCAATTATGTCATTTATTATTAAAACATTTTCAAGATCAAATGAGGATTGAGTGTTGTGAATTATTTCATGTCTTGTAGTTCAAATTGAACTTTTTTTGACTTTGATCATAAAAACATACTTAATGAAATAAAAACAGTACACTAAGGGAGAAAAAGTAAAGTGAGGCAGAATAATACCAATTTTCTAAATTTGATAAGTTATGATGTATTTTTATTGTTAAAAAAATCAAGTTCAAACTAGAATTTAATTATGAATAAAAAAGTCATGAAAATTAGAATAGAAATGTAAAAAAAAATGTTTGGATGCTAGCAGGAAGGTTCGAACCTCAAACCGCCTGCAGGCAGCAAGGTTCGAACCTCGAACCGCATGGCACCAAAGCAACCCCCGCACCACTGCGCTACTAAGTCTTTCTCGACTTGAGTGGCAACGTATGCTAGATAACCCCACCAGCGTCGGATTAGTAGTGGCGGGCAGGATGACGTCACCAGCCGCCACCGTTATCCTTTTAGTAGTGGCGGGCATGCTGACGTCATCATGCCCGCCACTACTAAGACACCTATATATACTTTCCACTCCCGCCGTCCGAAAACCTAGTTTCATTTTCTAAACCCTAAACTCGCCCCCCTCCTCCCGTCGCCGCCGTCGACGTCCCGGAGCACGTCGCCGCTGCCCTCCGCCCGTCGCCGCCTTCCTCGGAGCCCGTCGGCGCCGCCCGTCGTCGCCGCCATCCAGTCGATCAGTAAATAATTATTAACCTACTTCTTTATTTGGTCTTATTTTATTCGAGCTTAGGGTTAAAATGATGGAGGATTGTTATATTAATTTATGCGTGGTAATATAATTTAGTATAATATTACTAGTAGAATGCACTATAACAATAATGTTTTTTAATCTACTGTAAAAAATTTCTGAGAAAAAAATTTCCACTATAACAATAATTTTTTTTAATGTACTATAAAAAATATCTGAGAAAACAAATTTCCACTATAACAATAATGTTTTTTAATGTACTATAATATTACTAGCTTAGGGTTTTTTAATGTTATAATATCAATGTGACAAAAAAATGCAGATGGCTCCTCCTAAGATTGAACCAACAAACAGTCGATCCTCAGACTCTACATCAAGTGGCGTGTGTGAGGTTTGCAAATGCGGTAAACATAAGGTACATGATGGTATAGTTTGCAGTTGTTTGGCGAAGAAAGTGATTCTCATAATGGACTCCGACTCGGAGGACGACTCGCGATCGCCGCAACCAGATAGGGTAAGTGTTGTGCTACGGAAGAATGATGAGACAACCGGTGGTAGAGGGAAACATGCCGAGGCTAGCGGTGGAAAAGGGAAGCATGTAGAGCAATGCGGCAGCAAGAGGATGAAGGAGGCAAGATCCTCTTTTTATGCAAATTTTATATTTTTATCATCCAATTCAATCATTGATAATAAGTTGTTCTCACTATCGTCGCCGCGTGTATTTTCTTGTTCAGGAACATGGAGAGAAGTTTAGACTGCCTGATGATGCCGAGTTGGTTGAGGATTGGCAAGTTGAGGCTTTTAATCTGTTTAACCAGAATAGGTTGGGTTTGTGCCGAGGAAGAAGAAGAAGCTCCAAACCATATCTTTCCTTTGGGTTTGACCAGTAGTGCGTTTCGATGTGTAAGCTGGTTTCCCAGCCTGGACTTGTGTTTGTTTACTTGCTTTCAAATAAACATGATGTGTCAAAAGCGAGCCCCCGCACCACCGCGCTACAAAAGTCTCGATCATATCGTAACAACATGTAATAAAAACACACTTAATAATAAAAACAGTAAACTAAGGGAGAAAAAATACCAATTTTTGCAATTAGAATATTGGTGTTGTATTTTTATTGTACAAAAAGTTTCAATTTCAAAGGAAGAATAAACTATAGATAAGTTATGATGTATTTTTATTGTACATGTTTATTAATGAAATAAAAAAAGTAAAGTGAGGCATAAAAATACATATTTTCTAATTGATAAGTTATGATGTATTTTTATTGTTAAAAAACAAGTTCAAACTAGAATTTAATTATGAATAAAAAGTCATGAAAATTAGAATAGAAATGTAAAAAAAAAAAAATGTTTGGATGCTAGCAGCAAGGTTCGAACCTCAAACCGCCTGCAGGCAGCAAGGTTCGAACCTCGAACCGCATGGCACCAAAGCAACCCCCGCACCACTGCGCTACTAAGTCTTTCTCGACTTGAGTGGCAACATATGCTAGATAACCCCACCAGCGTCGGATTAGTAGTGGCGGGCAGGATGACGTCACCAGCCGCCACCGTTATCCTTTTAGTAGTGGCGGGCATCCTGACGTCAGCATATGCCCGCCACTACTATACTTTTTTCCACCCGCCCAGACTAAACCCTAGTAGTGGCGGTCGGTGACGTCAGCGGCCCGCCACTACTATGTCTTTGCCCGCCACTACTACGATAAATATCAGTGGCGGGCAAGATGACATCAGCGTGTGCCCGCCACTGCTAATCCGCCTATATAAAAGTTTCGCTCCCGCGTCTAAAACCCTAAGCCCTAATCTTCTCCTGCCAGTTATACTACCGCTCCTAGTGCCCGCGCCGCCACCATGGAGCCCGTCGTTGTCGTCCCCGAAGCCCGTCGCCGCCATCTCGGAGCCGTTGGTGTCCCCGGACCCCTCACCGCCACCTCGGAGCCATCGCTGCATCCCCGTCCTCGACGCACGCCGCCATCCCCGTCCCGGAGCCCGCGCCGCCACCCTCGGAACCCGTTGCCGTCGTCGCCCCCGAACTCCGCCGGAGCCCACGTCGCTGTCGCCAGAGCCCGCGCCGCCGTCCCCGTCCCCGTCCCCGTCCCTCTGCAATCAGTCTGGTTAGATTCTCATTTAATTTTATATAGTCTCTTGAGTATATATCTGAGATGATAGTGGCAGTGGCAGTGCACGCATGGCCTGTGTTCTGCTGGCCCGAGCCGCAGTGAAAGAAAACCCTAGCTGTGATTCTGTGAAAGAAAACCCTAGCTCAGTGATTCTAATGTTTTCTCTGTGAGAAAATGTTTTCTATGTGATTATGCTTGATCTGGTTGCCATGCTTGTTATTTGTTGTGCTATATAGGTAGCTAGAACATTTGTGTTGTTAAAGATAAATGGAATAGTTGTTGCTGCTTTGCTAATTATGGATATATAGATTATGGAATAGTTATATTAGTGAAATTATTACCAATATTGTGATGAACATCATATATTAGTAATAATGTTAGCACAAAATCTGTGAAGTGAGTATGGCGTCGCCTCGCCGCACGCCATACTCGCCTAAAAGGTGTGAAGGTGGTCCGGCGCCTCGCCTCGCCGCGCCGCCATAACAACTATGGATCAAATAACTCATAACTTATTTCTTTTATATTATCTAAGCAAAATAATTATAATATCCATTTGTAAGCTCAATTATAATAATTTTAAGTTGAAAGAAACACATTCTTCACAAAGCGTGCTGTCCATTGCAGTGCTATTTCAAAAAGCCAAACCAAGATCACCTACTCATCTTGCTAAAGTTGGATTAATTTTCGCTCCCGCCGTCCGAAAACCTAGTTTCATTTCTAACTCTCGCGCCGTCGTCCGCCAGTTGCCGCCACTCCCGGAGCCCGCGACACCCTCAAAGCCCATCGCCGTCGTCGCCGAAGCCCGTCGCCGCCGAACTCCACTTTTTTAGAATAACTTTTAGAGGCCTATGATGCAAATAATAATTGAGTTATCTCTTGTATGTCATCAAGCCGTGCGACACATCCATTCCTATCAACAACTTCTTCTTTCTCGTGTTGCTGACAGGGAATGGATGTGCTCACGGTTCCATGGCAGCCATGAACATTTTGAAAAGCTACACAAAATATGCTGAGGCCTAAACAACACTGTGACCAGTTTACTACCGCTATTATTTCTAAGGCTACTATATATACTAATCCTCAAGTTCATGCATCTGGCTGAAGGCCAACATTAGATTCTGCAATTCTAATGTTATTCAGAGTGCACATAGATACTACGTGGAAAAGTTAGGTGGCCCACATGATCCACAGAGGCCGAAAGAAATGCTTATCAGAACCAACTTTCCGGTAATATTATATTTTTAAATTTGTTAATTCAATTGATAAAGCCAAACTATATATCGTTCTAACTTTGTCTATTTTGAAGTGTCACAAACAATCTCTTGGTTCCGTGCATTGTGGCTACTATACTTGTGATTTCATGAGCAACAACTTAGGAAAGTTTGGGCGGACAGTATCTGAGGATACTAAAGAAGTAAGTTGATTTCTTGTGTGTTAATCTAATATAACTTGCAGCGTATGTACTTATATTTTACGTATGCAGGCGTCAGGTCCATCAACCGTTGCCGAGAAGAGCCAACTCTCTGAATCACAAATGTACGAAATCGTATCAAGGATGTGCCGCTTCACGATGCATGAGATTCTTCATGAGCTTGGAGTATTTTCGATCCTGAGAGTGAAGTGGCCAAGCATCCAACTTTGTATGATTGGGCCGGAAGAATGAAAAGGCGAACCAATTAAGATATGAGTTAGCCTTCCAAGAAAACATAAACCGCATGAGCATGTATTTGTGAAACAATGAATTGTGTTGATGGATGGTTATTGCGAAACAAAAACCGGAAGAATATAAATATTGTGAATTTTTGAAAATTGATGAGATTGATGGTTGTTGTGTTGATGTGTGTTGTTGTGGATGTGTATGTGGATATGGGGATGTTTTGCTGCTGTGTATGTGGATATGTGGATGTTTGCTGCTGTGTATGTGGATATGTGGATGTTTTGCTGCTGTGTATGTGGATGGCTGTGTGAAGCATATAATTTCTGTGTTTTGGTTTGTGGGATCACAGCATTCTGTGTTATGGGTTATACACAGCAGTGGCGGGCGTGCTGACATCATCTGCCCGCCACTGCTATTGATAACGGCAGTGGCGGGCAGATGAGGTCAGCGCGCCCGCCACTGCTGTTGACATAGTGGTGGCGGGCGTGCTGACATCATCTGCCCGCCACTGCTATTGATAACGGCAGTGGCGGGCAGATGATGTCAGCACGCCCGCCACTGCTGTTAACACAGCGGTGGCGGGCGCTCTGACCGCCACTGCTAACCAGCGATAGCAGTGGCGTTAGAGCAGTGGCGGACTGGATGCCCGCCACTATAGGTCGATTTTGCCCGCCGCTACAGTGTCGCTTTGTAGTAGTGTACTTCGGAGATGGCTTCGTTGCTAGGCCCCTTCGGAAGCTTAAACCGAGGGGGGCCTTCGGACCTAGCTACTTCGAGGACTGCCCACAGCTGTCGAAGTTCTTCAGAGTCCTCAAGCACTTCGAAGTCAACATTTGGAGGCTGAGCCTAGGTAGGTATAAAAACCCCGTATTCATATTAATAAGCTGATAAAGTTTGTACAAGCCTGCAGCTAAGTGTTACGAAGAAGCCTAAGGAGATCTACACCTTCGGAGGTGGGGGTGTCGATGTCGAAGGCCTGTCCCGCGGGGCAGGTGCTTTGGATCGGCGAAGTCGTAGGACCTTCTGGAGATCGAGGACTGCTTCGCAGCCTTGTTCCTTCCAAGGCTCCTGCAGCCGCCGCCAGGCTCCACGGACGTCCGGCGGAGGCGTCACCAAGTGCTGGCCCCCGAAGGCCACCGGGGTCACGGAGGTTGCTACCTTGAGGTGGTTGCACCCCGCTTCATGAAGCATGTGCAACACCCCTTGGCCCGCGACTCGGCCGGCCATGAGGGCGAAGCCCTTCAGTGATTGCTCCGCCGTCGAAGCCACCGTCTTCAAGAAATCGATGCGGTCCCTAATTGGGTCCTGGTCGCCGAAGTCCGGAGCCCAGCATTCGGTCCCTATTTGCTCAAGGACGTCGGTCAGGCTCTAGTTGGCTTCGCCAAGGTTGTCCACGACGAAGTCTTCGAGCTTCTGAGCCCGTCCTCGGAGTGAAGCGTTCTCCTTTGCCTGTTGAGCCTCGGCGTCCTTCGAAGCCTTGAGCTCCGCGCGGAGCCGAACCATCTCTGGGGCCAAGGCTTCCTTAGCCTTGTCAGCCTCAGCCTTAGCCACCTCTTCCTCAGCAGCCGAAGCCTCAGCCCGCCTTCGCCTCTCGGTTTCCACCGAGACTTGGCGTCGAAGGGCCTCCTTCTCCTCTGACAGACGCTCCATCCGCCTGTATGTAGAAGTCGAAGCTACTGCGTTCAGTGCGAAGGCCTGCAAGAATTCAAGAAATCATAGGTATTGATCGAAGGCTAAAATATAGTTCGAAGGATGCAAAGGGCTCCGCTCACCCGCACGAGGGCTTCGTTCGAGCTGATGAAGAGCTCCGTGGGGTTCAAATGGCTAAGTTGAGCCACCAAGTCCCCTGCCTCCGCAGCTGCACAGCTCTCATGGAAGCTGTTGATTGCCACCTCCGTCACGGCACCCTTCGGCCGAAAGGGATGGACCATCTCCTCTGCCGCGGCCACCTGCGCAGGATTCGGCGAAGCAGGGTTTAGGCCCACCACGTCGACCTCCTCGTCGCTTCGAAGGTTCCCTTCGCCACCACCACTGCCTCCATCTTCTTCATACGAAGAGCCTTCGGACTCCGAGTGGCTGCCGCTACCACTGCTGCCACTGCTGCTCGAAGCCTCTATTGGCTCCGCCGCGCCGGGCTTCGGTCCGGCTGCGTCTACCGGCTTCACCACGATGGGCCTTGCATCGGCATCCTCTGCAGAAAGACCAAGTCAAGATCCACGTACTGAAGAGAAGCATGTTAAAATTGTTTACCTTCGTCAGAAATGTCCTCAAAGGAAGGAGGGGCGATGTGTGCCCCCCAATCCCTTCGCTGCGAAGGTGGCGTGTCGGCCCTCGCGCTCGAAGTTGTCGCTGTCGAGGCTTCTGTGGTCTTGATGGCTGGGGTGAGCTCGTCGGCCTCCGCTGCCGAAGTCATTGTCGTCGAAGGCCTCACTGCCTTGGTAGCCGGAGCAGTTGTGGGCTCCACCGCTGCCTCCTCCGGGGTAGAGGCTTCGGTCGCAGGGACCTCCGATCGCACCCTCGAAGTCCCAAGCTCATCATCATCCCCCCTCTTCCTCTTGGCTCCGGCCGACGAAGTTGTGAGGTGGGAGAAGTCTGGCAGAGCAGGGAACACCTCAAGGCCAAGCACAGTCCAGACCCTGTTCCAATGGTCCCACGACCCCACCAGAGCGAGGCGCTGGGCCTGCTCCTCAGGTGTCGGAGTCCCAACAACGTGCTTCGCCGCCACAATGGCCTCCTCCGGAGTCCTCATTCGAGGTGGGCTTCATAAAAGTTCAAGTCAGAGTGAAGTTGTGCGAAGTATGAAAGTGAAATGAGTTGAAGCCTTACAGAAGCTGTCGAAGGCCAACTCGCGAAGTTCCCCTTGGCCCGAAGCCTGGAAGAGCCCCTCCGGCCAAGAGCACGCGAGGGGGCTAAGTCGGAGGGTGATGAACTCCTCTGCGAGGTCCCTCATGCTCATCTTCGCCGCCACCCTCCGAAGAAGCAAGATCCTCGAGCGAAGGGTGTCCTCGCTGGTCTTCACCACCCCTTCGCGTCGATATAAGATGTGGGCATTGGTACTCCGAAGGGGAGAGTTCACGCCAACGGAGGCATAGAACCATTCCTGGTCCCACTTCGAGTACCACTTGTTGTTCACAGCCCTCGCCGGGAAGGCATCCTGGAACTCCCTCCGGAGCTGGAAGTTTGCGCTGCTGAAGGCCAGCGCCCTCTTGACGCAGTCTGTCCCCTCCCTCGGCTTCGGTTGATATTTGGCATCGTGAAGGGCGACGAAGACGTCCGCACGGCCCTCGCAGCCTTCGGCCCTCATGGCCCATTCGAAGACAGCAAGCCTAGACATGGCATTGGGCGAGAGTTGAGGAAGCTCGAGGTTGTAAGCCCTCAAGACTTCGCTCACCATCCTGACTGCTGGCAACCCGAGGCCGGCTTCGAAGAAGGCCTCGAACACAACCACTTCGTCAGCCCGGGGCTTCGGCACGACCTCTGACTTCTCTGGAACCCTAAGTTGGATCTTCGCTGCGATCCTCCCTTCAGTGGCCTCCGGATTGACTCCTCCATGGAGATCGAGGCCCTCATCTCCAGCGTCTGCTCAAATTTATCGGAAGGCATCCGAATGTCCCTCGGCCCTAGTCGCCTAGGTGCAGGCTTCGCTGCCGTAGCCGCCGCTGCCTGCATTTGGGCAGAGCCCGAGCTCGAGCCCAAGACCAAAGGCTTCGTCACTACCTTCTTCGGCATTTTGGTGGGGGTTCGGCGCGAGGGGCTAAAAGCTAGCGAAGGGCACTCCGCGCGAAGCCAAGGAGGAGAGGGGAGCTAAGGCTGTAAGGCGATGAGAAGGAAGTGAATGAGGGCGTGCTGGAGTCGCACGCGGTAAACCCCTGTTTATAGGCGGTAAGAATTCCGGCGGTCGTGGGCCCAACCCACTACCGAGTGGGCCTCCGTTGAAGGCGAAGCGGCCCAGCGCAGGGTAACAGTAAGTTTTCTAGCCGTTGCGGAGCCGTTTGGGCTCCCCGAGGTCGTTCTAACAGCTGGCGCAGGCATTTATTACCTGCGGTTTTCGAAGTCACCTTTGGTCCAAGCTCCGAAGGCATGTTTTATCCGAAGTTGTAATTTTCAGGTCATTTGTCCCAAGGGCGCGCGCACCCCTTCATCCCGAAGGCCTGCACGCGAGGGGCTACTGTTGGGGGAATATATTTCCCCTGAACAGGGGCCAAATGACGTCACCTCCGATAGCCTTCGGCCCGGAGCCCAATACTGTCGAAGCCTGTTTCCTCCCCAAGAACTGTTCCCATGTCTCAAGTTTTATGCCGGAGCTTGCAGGGGCGAAGCCCCGGGGCCCCGTCGAAGCCCTCTGGAGTGAGGTCCTTCGGAGCCCTCCGAGGCTAAGCCCTCGAGATCCCCTGAAGACCGCCAGAAGCTCTCAGGCTATCCTCGGAGCCAGCCTCCGGGCCTTCTTCGAAGTTAACCCTCGAACCCTGTCCGGAGTTAACCTTCGGGCTCCCTTCGGAGCTCCTCAGAGCTAGTCTCCGGACCCTCTCTGGCCGGTTCGGAGGGCCCAGTTCGGAGGCCCCGGTTCGGAGGCCCTAGTTTGGAGGCCTCGGTTCGGAGGGCCCCAGTTCGGAGGCCTTGTTTTGGAGGGCCCCAGTTCGGAGGCCCCAGTTCGGAGGCCCTGGTTCGGAGGGCCCCAGTTCAGAGGGCCCCAGTTCGGAGGCCTCGGTTCGGAGGGCCGCAGTTCGGAGGCCCCAGTTCGGAGGCCCCAGTTCGGAGGCCCCGATTCAGAGGGCCCCAGTTCGGAGGCCCCGGTTCAGAGGGCCCCAGTTCGGAGGCCCCGGTTCGGAGGGCCCCAGTTCGGAGCTCCGGCCCTACTCCAAACCCAGAAGATATTTACGCCCCGCTACAGTGTAGAAGTCGTACTAGGGGCCCCTCTGCCCATAGTTTGTCGTCTAGCTGGTCAAGATGTGACGTTGCCTGACACGTCTGTAAGGCTGTAAAGCACTTTTGTACCATAGCTAGCTCCTTTTCCCCTCTCTGCCCCTATGAGCCTAGGGCTCATAGGGGGCATACCGGTCTTTTCCTTTGGCCTGCATGCCTATAAAAGCAGGGCCAAGCCCTTGTAACAGGGGACACGCTCGAGGGCGGGCCATGAGACCCTGGGGTTATTCTCTCTACACCAAGGCACACCATGCCAAATCCACCACAAACTGGACGTAGGGCTATTATCCCCAAGGGGAGGCCCGAACCAGTATAAACCCTTTCTCCCTCTGTGAGAACCCATCGAGGTTCATTCTACCCATCGTATACACATATACAAAACCCGTGCTGTAGCTAATGCAATTGCTACAACAGTCATAGACGACTGAATTAAAGCTATGAGGAGGCTGTTTATAAGGCCTAAATCCAGACTTGATAGGTAGCCGATGCTCCACGAGCTCGTGGAATAGTCCTGACATCTCGCTATACTACCATGCGAAACAATCGACATACGACCGAAGCAACTTTATTACTTCAGACTTTTCATCAGGTTGTAAAAGTTGGTTTACAAAAGTCGGCCTCGGGATGCTACCATCTCCTATGTTAACTTCTTCTAAAGGATCGACCAACTCAAAACCTTGTCCCAATTTTTCTACTTCTCTAAAGTCCTCGATGGCCTCGGTAATACCGTCTTTAGTAGATCAATACTGCTCTACCTGAGACTTTAGTCAATCCAGATTACTCTTGCTAGACATGACTACTAATACAAAAACAGTCGTGCTACACCAACCGGCTTAACAGACACTGGTACAAAACATCCTCTAGACACGCTGACAAAATCGTAATCCGAAAGATCTCTACCGGATAGACATGCTACTTTGTTGTGAACGGTGTCGATGGACACATCGGCCAATGCCACTTGGGCCAAAGTGTCTGCGGATATGACCTCTACTTCATCGTCGTCCCACTGAATTAGGCACTTGTGCAAAGTAGAAGGAATGCAGCAGTTCGCATGAATCTAGTCGTGCCTAGCAGCACGCTGTAGTTACCTGGTACATCGACGACGAAGAATGTTGTTGGCACTGTCTTGTTGCCTACTGTCAACTCCATGGACAGCACGCCCTTGGCCTCGGAACTCTCGCCGTTGAAGTCGTTGAGCATCAAGTTGGTCTTCTTCAGATCATCCTCGTCCCTGCCAAGTTTCTTCAATAGCGAGTAAGGCATTAGGTTAACAGTGGCGCCACCGTCAACAAGCATCCGGGAAATTGGCTTCCCGTCAATGTGACCTTTGACGTAGAGAGGCTTCAGATGGCGGCCGAGTCCTCGGGCTTCTCAAAAATAGCATTGCGCGGGCCAAGGTTCAACTGGGCGACCTCGGCCTCGTCTTGTGGAAGGGCAAACTTGGTGGGCAACGTGATGACGTTGATGTCCATCGCCCAGGGTATGGGCCCCTCGGAGACGGGCGAGTAGTCGTCGTCGAGCATGTCATCGTCATCGTCGCTCGGGCTAGGAGCTGGGTTGGTTATCTCAATCGGCTTCATCCTCCATACTTGTCTTGTTGTTGGTCGAGGGCGGATTTCCTCAAAAATAGCGTCTCGCTCGTCCTCGGCCTTCTTCTCGCGCATCTCCTGTGCCCGTAGTCATTGTAGACGCCTCTTTTGTGATTTTTACATACCTGGAGGTGCCCAAGATGGTTGTGGCTTGGTGCCGGGTGCCACTGCTTGGTTCCTGTCAACTCTGGTCGAAGTGGTACTGTCCATCTTGGCCTTGCGCGCTCTGTATTCGGAGGGGCCTTCGCTGCAGACCCCGGCAATCAGACCAGCCTCATTCGGCCGATCGGACCAGGCTCCGGCACAGGGTTTGGCCAGAATAGGGGACTTACCTTCGTCAGACTTCGACGATGGGGCCTTTGGGACAGGGACTTCCTAAGACCCTACTCTGAATGTGATAGCTTTGGTCTCCCTGTCCTTTGCCTCTTCATGCCCATATTCTTTGACTTTGTTCTGCATGAGTCAATTCGGAGGTACCGTGGACAGCTTGTGGACGATGCCTCCCTCCGCTACGTCTGCTTATCCCTGCCATTCATAATACTCCAAAGGAAAACAAGGCATAGCATTAAGTTGCGGAGGGTACTCCGGTTGTGATACGTACGGAGCCCATGGAGTCCCTGCCCAGTTGTACGATGGAGGCATCGGTGGCTCCTGTGGCTTCGCCCATTGTGAGCCGAACCCGTTACCCAGAGGGGGGTTCGGCAGAGTCGATGGTGTCTCGGACCATATCAGTGAGGAGTCCTACCAGGCCAGACGTATGTTCGGCCAGTGTGGGCCAAAGACTCCTGCTGAAGGGCTCGTCCAGAAGGCCGTACTCACTCTGCGCGGGGCTCAGCCACTAGGGTCCGAAGCCACTATGCTAGGGGTTCGGCCACTAAGGTCCGAAGCTGCCACAGGGGGTGTTAGGCCACTGTGGCCCAGAGTCAAGGTGCGGTGGGTTCGGCCACTGCGGTGCGAAGCCGCCATGCGAAGGGCTCGGCCTCTATGGTCCGAAGCCACCCTGCGGAGGGCTCGGCCACTATGGTCCGAAGCCATCCTCCGAATGCCTTGGGCCCCTCGGCTGACTTAGTTTTATGGCGCGGGGGCCTGTTACCTTGGCTTTTCTTTGGTGCTTGTTCAACAACATCTTATATGTTACCTTCGTCTTCTTGCGAGCCCTAGCCGAAGGAATGCTAACATCTTATAACATTTTTAGGTATGAGGGTGCGTGTGCACGTTTCTACAACAACTAATGCCTTGCCTTTAGTTGATTCAACCTGTTCTGGCCGAATCAACATCTCCTTCTCGTCGAGGTCGACGGTGTTGATGGGGAAGGGATCTTTGTCTAGCTTCATCTTGGGATTGTGGTCTATTTTCAATCGTCCTTCTTCTATGGTCGATTGAACCTGCCGTCGAAAAACATTGCAGTCATTAGAATTATGTGAATGTGAATCATGCCACTTACAATATGGATGTTTCTTCAACTCGTCAGCAGATGGAATGACCTAGCCTTTAGGCAATCTGAGAAGCTGGTTCTTCAAGAGAAAATCAAATATTTATCACACTTAGTTATGTTAATTGAGTACTTGATCTCACTAGGTCGATTCTAGTGGGCGACGGCCGTAACTCGGAGCAAGTGATAGGTTTACTCTTAGCGTTCAAAACCCATTCGGCCGCGTACATGTCGGTCGAATCTTCTTCTCCTTACTCCTCCTCGTCGGAGTGTTCCATGACGTGGATTTCGGCCCTAAGCTTGTTAAATGTCTTAATAAATTTTTATCTTTGGCTAGGCCTTCCTGGACCAGAGTTTGTTGCAAGACCTAGCTAACCTCTAAAAAGTTCTGGTTGTCTAATCTTTCTTTAATCTCGGAACGCAACCCGCTAAAAGCTAGATCTGCCAAATCCCTTTCTAAAATATTAAGAATAAAACATTGGTTTCTAGTGTCCCTAAATGCTTGATATACTCAGAGACGCCCTCGTTAGACTTCTGCCTAACCGATGTCAAGTATGAGAGCCTAAGTTCTGTCTCACTCGTATAAAAGTAGTCATGGAATTTTTGTTCTAATTCATCCCATGTTTGGATGGAGCTCGGTGGGAGTGCCGAAAACCTAGTGAAAGAGGTGCCGAATAGCGAGAGAGAAAATAGTCTAAGTTTTAGAGCGTCTGACCCGCTAGCTTCACCACACTGTGCTAAAAATTGACTAACATGCTCTAGTATGTTTTTGATACCCTCGCTATCGAACTTAGTGAATTCGGGTATTCTATAGCCGTGGGGGTAGGGTATTGTATCGAAATGATCGGGATATGGCTTCAGTAAACCCTAGCCTGACCCCTAGGCATGAAGCCGGCGCATTCCCTAAATAGTGTGCAGATTCTCTCCTCTAGGTCATCTTGGCCTGCTGCCTGCGCACGTCTCTCGTGCGGGGGCACGACACGTGGCAGGATATCGGCGTGTTGGCCATGGGCCTCTTCCCTATGCACTAGCTGTATGACGTGCTCGAGCCTAGGCACCTGTGCATGTGGTGCAGGCAGCGTGGGCAGGGCTGGCGCCGGTGCAGGTGGGGGCGGCGCATGGTACGTGGTGCTAGCTTGGTGGTAAGCATAATGACTAGTTTCAGCCACGGATGTTGAGGTCAGCGACGTAACGGTTTTGCCAGTACTACCATCAGTTCTGCTGTAAACATGATTTATCGGAGGTATACTAGCAATGGGGACTGATGGTACGGCCTCAGTAAAGCCGAACCTTCTAAGTGTCGCTTCTACTTGGGAGCTAACCGCCAAATCCAAATGGTTGGCTAGCGAAGCGCTAACGGCTTGATCTACCGATGTGGCTATCTTTTGCTCAATCTCTAAAGAAGATAAACGCAGTGATATGGGTGTTATCTGGATTCGAGCAAGGTCTGGGATGATTATGTCGCTCTTTATGAAGCATGCGCGCGTCTTGACGCAGCCTCCAAGCATCATGTCCTGGAGCGCTTTCATCTTTTCCTCGATTTCTGCTCGGTCTTCTACGGGAATATCTTCAAGAGTAGGCGTCATGATGTTGCAGTTGTCGATATTCGTGCCTCCCATGGTGTCCATCAGTGTAGTAGTCATTGTAGATGTACCGGCAGCCGATGTAGATGCACCCGTCATGTTGATGTAGCTTTTCCACAGTGGAGTCGCCAAAAACTGTGTTGACACATAAATGTGCCCCCGCACTTGGGTCAGTTTGATGATCCAAAAGTGTGTGGATACTTAGGGACAAGCCTAAGCGTAACACAACACCGACGTCATGTTCCGACTACCATTATCCGTGGTAAGGGGGTGGAGTCGCCAGGTAATCAGATCACACAAAAATAATCCAATTAGCTGAAATAAACGTATTAAACACAACAAGTCAAAAATTGGACAGAGCCTGACTGATTCGAAGTATGGTGTGAAGGGTGTCGCCGAAGCATACCTTCGGCGTCTGGTGCGGAGTGTCCTGCCGAAGGGTGTCTTCAGCATTCAGACTGATCTGGCTGGAGATAAACTCCGATCCGATCTGGACACAACAATCACCTCTGAACAGCGGGGTTTAGCGTAAAGTCTCCGATATAGTGAGATATAGACAAATGACTTAGGTGCAACACGCGAGCATGACTTTGTCCAGAGCGGGGTACAAGCATGGCGAAGCCTATTGTGGCGAAGTCTGCTGGCAAAGCATGTTGGCGTGCGGTCGATGCAGCTGTCTCGCCGAAGGGTGTTCTGGCAACCTCTGAAACCGATCTCTCAGCTCTGGACACCTCCTACGAAGTAGCTCCGAACGTGGAAACCTGCAACAGAGTAGATTCAAAGTACCAATTTGGCCTGAGGACCGAATTCTGCTAAGTGTTGCACTAGCGGCGAAGGTAACAATATGTTACACAGATTAGCGGATACTTCACAAGTGAAGTAACAAGGCGATAGCAATCTATTACATAGTTTAACGGATACTTCACAGGTGAAGTAACATAGCGATAGCAATCTATTACGTAGATTAACACATACTTCACAAGCGAAATAACAAGGATTATCACTATTCCGAAGTGGTCGTCGAAGGGCTTCCAGGCAAACCCACGAAGAATATAGAAAATAAAGATAAAGTAGAGTACGGTTCAAAGCTAGACTTCTAATCTCTAAGCCTAATCTGGTGGAATTCGATTTTATCACGCGTGAAAGACTCAGTCAAAAATCAGACTCAATCTCTAACTCTGCCCGAAGTTGGCCTTCGGCCAGGCCCGCTGAAGTCTGCTCCTCGGGCCGAAGCTTCGGCGGAGTGGGCCTCCGAAAGCCTCCGGTTCGAAGGCGGTGGGCTGGCTAGAAGGTTCCGAAGCCCGTAGCCTATTGGACCTTCGGCCCTGTAGGGCTTCGGCCCAACCCGGGACACATGCATTTTTGGCCCAAATTGCCCAAATTGGTATTTTGACAATCTTAACCATTAATGCCATTTTTTGCTATCAATAGGATTATGCGCTGAGATTCCGCGACTTGAGAAGTAGATGTTATATCCTGAACCTCAGCGACACGTAATTGGCTGAGTTAGCATTCCAGGGGCTCCTGAATCTAATAAAGGAAAGGTTTTCATCACAAGAGTTCGAGAGCCTATAACACCTGGTGCAGCGGGTATCGGCCCATGAGAGCCAATTCTAGGAAGCCAATTCCAATGCACAGGTCAGCTTGGTCGAATGGACCATAAACAAGAAGCAGATCATGCGCCCCTAGTAAAGGCACTAATAAAGAAGAAAAGTAAGATTTTGACATCACCAAGGTTGATAGGATATTCGACCTATTGCTCAAATAGAAGTAGATCCAGTTGACACCTAATCCTGTGATACAACATGTCAATGAGTTGAAGAAGAAATACTATAAGTAGCATAACTCCCCCTCGCACCACACTAACGAATGCAAGGTGTTTAGGAAGCAGATCTGATTGGCCGTGGAGCAAGGCTGAATCAAGTTCTATGGTGGGTAAAGGTTGATGAAAATCGATGGCCACCCTTTCTAGGTCAACATGGTGCATGCGCACCACGCTGACGATCGACACATGAAGAATAGAAGGCGAGCTAGTAGCAGCGTCACTTCCTTAGGCCTGATCGGAAAATATTAAAGAAAATCAAGAGAAATGGTGGAAAGCGAGGATGATCATGATTAGTCACGATTCAACCACCATTGGAATTGTAAGTTCTTCATATTCTCCTCGAATGAAGGGTTTCGCTTGTCGTCGATGGACGACTGCCCTAAGTGCGGCAGCGAGGGGAGGTGGCAATGCAACCATGATCTACACACGGAAAGGACAAGGCCACGTAATCTGGAGGAGCTGGCCATTTATCGGAGGTTATCGCCGCTGAGGGTGTCGATACTCAAAAGACTCGACCCCATCAGTGCTGAGGAAAATGGTCAGTCAACCGACGATAACGCCATGTTAGGAAAGCCATAGTGGTGCCCCAGCGAGATCTTTACAATGAATTAGAAGAGGAGAGTACAACGGTTGTGGCAGAAATAAATGAAGGTGTAGAATCACAAGAAAGAGATTGATCGGCCCCGAAAGATGAAAAGTTAATGGCGAGTGAAGGATAAGGCCGATCACGATGATAAGAAAGATGCAGGGGTAAACATGGTTTTCTTTGTTGGACCAAAATAGGCGACTAGAGGGGGTGAATGGGAGCTTTTAAATTTTCTCTTCTGTTGAACAGACTTCGAACACACCCTTCGTAAATTCTAGTTCGGAGGTGTGGAACACACTACGAGCATAGACTTCGCACAGTGTAAAAGTTTGAAGTCCAAAAGACTTCGCTTACACTCAGAACCCCAAAAACACACTGAACTCAGCAAAGATTGTGCTGGCTCCGAACACAGAGGTGCCTTTGAGCAGGCTTCGCACAACAGTACTTCACACAAGTGTGTTTCCCTCAAAGAGCTCTAATCAAATGCTCAACACTAGTACAGGTACTAGGCTTCGCACTACGAACTGCTCCGAACAGATCTGAGCAAAGCTGACTGCTAGGGTGGCTTCGACTATGCTAAGGGAAAAACGACTACGCAAAGAATAGTACTTTGCTCGTAACACATGAGGACAGGCCTCCGATATACACAGAGAACATGTACTACGAAACTACACACACAGATCATACGCACGACAGATGGAGAACACTTTGTCAACAAGAACATGGAGTAGAAACTCAGGTTTGCACAGAATGAAATGAACTGCATAAAACTCAACACAAACAGTGCAAAAATCATAGATACGAGTTCATGCAATCAATGAAAACAGAATAGAAATTTCATTGCAAGAACAGGGAACACAAAAACTCACAGATTCGGAGTGCAAACCATGGCGGCTGGCTCTAGGCTACAGTGAGTACAGAAGGTTCTAAAAGTGAAGTACACAGTGTTACCCTAGACCACAGTATGCCTCTCCTTTTATAGGCACTACTCAGAGCTGCAAATAGACTACAATACCCCTAGGGTTTACAACTTTACTGCCTCTAGCAGTCACGACGGTACAGATGGTAGTCTACTTTATTGGAAGCTTCTTTTGTGTTAGCTTTGCAGATCGAAATATTCGAATCCCCCTACGCACGCAAAGTGCTGCAGTGACTTCGGTAGTAAGATTCAAACCCGTAGGTCTTCGCTACACCGAAGTCTGTCTTCGATATAAGTGATTGTTTTGAGCCAAAGACATCAAAGTCCTTGAGTCTTTGCAACATCACCTTCAGAGTGGACCACCCTCACTTTGTAGCTACCTTAGCTCGACCGCTGCTCATCCGTGTACCAAAGCCATGCATGGCCAAAGTACATCAAGTCATCCTTACTTCGAAGCCCCACCTTCGAAGTACCTCCTTACAGAGGGTTTTGTCCATCACCTTTCGAAGTCCCTCCTTCATCCAAGGCCTCCGCATGAAGCACTTTCCATAAGCACTCCTTCGCAGTGTCTCAACCTTACCAGACCATGCCTTTGATGTACCTCGTCTTTTGAGACCTTCGTCAGGTGTCCTTCCAAGTGCCTCCGTCTGAAGCACACTTGAGAGCTTTGCCTCATTCCTGAGGACTTCATCTGCCATCCTTCGAAGTTACTCATTCCGGAGTATCTCTTCGAAGTGCCTCGCCTCCGAGGACTTTGCCTCAGGATATCTTCAGCCGGAGTCTCCCTCCATAATTCTTTCCTTCGATTGGTGCACCTCGACTCAAGGACCGACCTCGACTTCACACAGACTCCATGACAAGCACCCTCCTTGCCTAGCACCAAGATCCCTGGTTGACCCAGTTCACCTGCTGTGCTGACTATCCCATCGCCTCCGAAGTCACCTGCACACCAACGACAAGAAGAAAAGTGTATCTGATACCTCGGAGATCTCTTCGGGTATAACACCCTTCGGTACACACTCCGATATATTGCTCAAAGTATCGAGCTCTTCGGTACGACCTTTGAAATGTATTCTGCCAAACCCCTCCAACAGATATACTTTACTGCATACAAGTGCAGCTAGCCAAAAAACACTGAACCCTTTGATGAACACACCTCCAAACCCCTTTAGAGGGACCCCTTCTCCTAGAAGGTAATATGTCAATCACTCATCACAGACTGAAACCAAGGAACAACTCAACTTGGTTTCTCATTCTTCCTCCCTACGGAATATCAAGCTACTCCTGAAGATGACATCGAGTAGGCCGGTAAAATGGCCTAACGGGCATTGACCTCGTAGCTAGAAATATTCGACAAGCCAGAAGATCACAATGATCGACACCTGAGACCTATTTACATCAAGGGGAGATGCTCCAAAGACGAATTTGGTTTTAGAGAAGGAATGGGGAAGGTTTGAAAGCAAATCGATAGTTAAATTCTCATGTGAATTTGAAACTTTTTTACAACTAAAATCCAACATAAATTATCTAATTTAAAATTTTGGATTTTTTTTCTACTATTTTTAATTCATTAATTGTGTTTCTAGGATTTAAATTGAAATAGGTGAAACTTGAACTACAATTGTCTAAAATAATTCACAATTTATAGAAAAAAATATATTCATGTTTTTTGAGTCTATTTTTAGTTATTATAAAATAAATGTAAAAACATTATAAAAAATCTAGATTATGATACTCGATCAGCAACATAGGTTTCAGGAAATGAAGTGTTCTACCGGAAATGACGACCAGAGGGGGGTGAATGGGAGCTTTTAAAATTTCAGACTAAAAATAGCCTTCTGTTTTAATTCTATCTTCTGTGGAACAGGCTTCGAACACACCCTTCAAAGTTCTGGTTCGGAGGTCTTTTACAGCTCCGAAATCAGGCTTTGCATGGAGCAAAAGTTCGAAGCCAAGAAGACTTCGCTCCACCCACAACCCCGAAGATTCAGCTCTGCTAAGTCAGTGCAGGCTCCGCACACAGGGTGCCTTCGAGCAGGCTTTGCACTTCACCCTTCGTAAGAGCAGACTTCCCTCAGAGGACTTCGACCAAACACTTAGCGCTAGCAACTAGTACTAGGCTTCGTACTTCGAAGGTCTAAATACACACCAAACACACTTCACTGAGGACTTCGACCAGGGAAAGAAAACGGGTTTCAATTCAAGTCAGACAGTGCTTCGCTAGTAATCAGAGAGGTCTAGCCTCCAGTTTACACAGAGCGAACAGACACTGAAAAACACACTTCACCCAGACAGACTTCTCACACACCTCTCCAGAAAAGATCCAGTGCACAAACTCAACCCAGAAGAAGATGATGCACAGAGAAATCAAAGCATGCAGAGCAAAGTAGACATACAAGTTCAAACAATAAATGAAAACAGAATCAAAGTTTCATTGCTTGAACAGGGAACACAAAATGAAGTCACAGACTGAATACAAAGAATGTGGCGGCTAGCACAGGAGCTCAAAAATGGATGCTCAAAGTGTTGATGTGACCTAGCTAGCTTCCACTATTTATAGGCACTATATAGCCCTGTGAATAGACTACTTTACCCCTAGGGTTTACACTATTTTTGTCTCATCAGAACAGGGGGTATAGCTGGTAGTCTACTTTATTTGGAGGCTTCTTTTGTCAGCTTCGCACCGGAGACATCGTTAGCTTTTGCAGAGCAGACAAGGTCAGCCTTTGCAGTTTTGGAGCCTTCTGAAGCCCCCCTTCGCACGCGAGGAGTGCGGTAGCTTCGGTGAGAAGCCTTGAGCCTGACGGCCTTCGCTTCACCGAAGTCATCCTTCGATACAGTGACGGTTTTGAGCCGAAGCCGTCAAAGCCCTTGGGCCTTCGCGCCATCACCTCCGGAGTGGACCACCATGGCTTCACAGTTTCACCCAGCTCAAACTCCATCAGTCCATGTACCAAAGCCATGCATGGCCGAAGTACCTCAAGTCAGCCACACTTCGAAGCCCCACCTTCGGAGTACTACCCTTCGAAGTCCATCCTTTGTCCAAGGCCTCCGCAGTGAAGCATTCCATGAGCACTTCGTCGCAGTGTCTCTCGCCGAGCATACTCCTCGACGAACCTCACCCAGACCATGCCTTCGATGCACCTCGACTTATGAGACCTTCGTCGGGTATACCTTCGAGTGACTCCCTCCGGAGCACACTTCGAAAGCCTTGCCTCATTGCTGAGGACTTGGTCCACCATACTCCGAAGTCACTCCATTCGGAGTACCCTTCGAAGTGCCTCGCCTCCGAGGACTTCGTCTCGGAGTACCTTCACCCGAAGCCACACTCCGCACTTACTGCCTTCTCCTGGCGCACCTCGACCCGAGGTCCGACCTTGACCCCTTCGCAGCCTTTGTGACCGAGCTCCCCGCTCGCCTGGCATCAAGCCTCCCGCTTGACCCAGGTTCACTTGCTACGAACCGTCCGTTGCTTTTGAAGTCACATGCGCACAACAAACAAGCATACAAGTGTATCCAGTACCCCGGAGACCTCTCCGAGTAAACCACCTCCGATACACACTCCAGTGTACCACCCAAAATACCGAGCCCTTCGGTACAACCCAGTCATCGTGTACTGTTGGACGCCTCCGACAGGCACACTCCACTACAACAGCTGCAGCAGCCAGAACCCACCGAACCCTTCGGTGAAGCAACCTCCAAACCCCTTCGGAGAGACCCCTTCGAATCAGAGGATAAAATCTGTCAATGTCTCATCACAGACTCCGAAACCAACCCTTGTTTTCTCAATCTCCCCCTTGATGAGTCCATTGACAACTAAATTCAAGTTCAAGAATATTTGAAAATTTTTAGCGCACAATTGACCATAAAACTCAATAACGAGCCAAACCATGTCACTTGACAAAAGAATTTTCCTCCCCCTTTTTCAGAAGAGTAAAAGCCCCTTCGGCAATCGAACTCCCCCTGAGTTATTTTACCCCTTGCGACAGAGAGCTCAAAAATTTCTCCCCCTTTGGCCATGCAAGCATCATGGAGCATTCAAAAGATGCACAACATCGAAATGGGCAGAATTGCAAAGACATATAACGCACAAATATGCCAACATTAATACCAATTATCATATGCTCAGCTCAATTTAACATTCTCTAAAAAACATGATGACAGCATGTGATTTTACCATTTTGAAATAAAAGCATCACCACTCAAACAAGGTAACTAGACAAGTAAAAGCAGGGACTGCGCAAAGCTAGTCAATTTCTACTCTAGACAGAAAAGTCAAGTTCAAGTGGAGCATTAAAAGCAAACTTGATGTTCAATGAATTTGTTGTTCTTTTCATAATGCCAGGGGTTATTTGTTTGTATACCTTATACTTTCCAATCAAGCCAAGCCTAGGCATGAAAGCCATCAGAAGCTTAAGGCGGTGATTTTGGCATACACTACACTATCCCAGTTCAGACCAATGTGCAATGGTAAGCAGTCTAAAATAGAGTAGTGCGACAAACAAACCCACCTGGATCTTTTTCACTTGTATCATGCAAATCATGGATTTTTGAATTTTTAATTAAGTGAACAAATTTTTAGCACTTTGATGAATATCCATGAATACAATTTTTCAAGTTGCAATGGTTAGCATCCAGGGAAAAGGAGTCTTGCTATCAAGCAGATAAAAGATAGCTAAAGCACTCCTTCCTAAACATGCTAGATTCAAGACTAAGCAGTGAGCATGATTTGATTTTGGATAGAAAAATCATGCACAAAATGTTTCAGACATATTAAATAGAGCTGAGCTGACATGATTACATGAATTATAATTAGGCATATAAGTGCAAAAGATCTAAATGCAATTTCACACATGATGAGCATATGCAAGATAATCAACATCTGCTCCCCCTCACAAGATGCCGTAAGGGTGACAAACACCAAGTTCCCCACGCAAGTAGGCAAAACGAGAAGCATCGAGGGGTTTTGTGAAATTATCGGCTAGGTGGTGTTGGGTATAATCATATTGAAGTTCAATATCACCTTTCTCATTATGATCTCTGAGAAAATGATATCACACATCAATGTGTTTGGTTCTGGAGTGCTGAACTAGGTTGTTTGCAATACAAATAGCACTAGTGTTATCACAGAAAAGTGGAACACTCTTATAATCTAACCCGAAATCCCGCAAAGTGGAAACCATCCACAAAATCTGAGAGCAACAGCTAGCTGCAGCAACATATTTGGCCTCAGCCGTCGATTGTGCAACACTAGACTGTTTGCGGGAAGACCAACAAACCAGTGAAGTACCCAGAAAATGACAAGTACCAGAGGTACTTTTCCTATCAATCCTACACCCAGCAAAATCCGCATCGGAATAACCTCGAAGACACAAAGAGGAAGATGCAGAATACCAAATGCCGAATTCTAAGGTATGTTTGAGATACCTGAGAATGCGCTTTACCACTTGGCGGTGCGAAGCTCGTGGTGAAGCCTGCAAACGAGCGCACTAACACCCTGTGAAGTGTATGTCCGGCCTCATAGCAGTCAAGTAGAGGAGGGAGTCGATCATGCTTTGTAACTCCTTCTAATCTACGGCTTCTCCATCTTCGTCAGGATCCAATGCTACAGATGTAGCCATTGGAGTGGCGAGGGGCTTTCGCATCAGTCATGTCGAACTTCTTGAGCAGTGTTGGGGGGAAATATTCCATCCTCAGGGTTATTGCTGTAACAGCACAAAGGCAGATAATGGATTCGAAGGTTTCCAGATGTCCATCTTCGAAGATGTCCTGAGTCAAGCTCGAAGTATGAAGATGGGCCTTGGTTCGGAGTATATCTTCGAACTAAGGCTCTTTGAGATCTTTTCTGCCAGCTAAGATGGAAGATTTATCTTTTATCTTATTAGATTAGTCTTTTACTATTTTAGCCCTATCAAGGGTACCGAATAGTTTCCACTATGACGGTTGTAATAGAAGGGTAAATAGGTCTTTTCCTTAATATTTGGGCCTATAAATACCCCCATTTCACCCTGTAATAGGGACCGAATATAAGTTATTCAATATACACATTCGAACTATTCTAAGTTGTTATCCTTTCGGAGGCTTAGAATAGTTCACTTCACAAACATTTCGTTTGTCAGTTCTAATCTACAGAAACCTATTAGCGTAATCTTTTACGCCAACAAGCAGGTCCTTGGTGTACTTCGTGTGGTGGACGAATGTACCTTGTTTGCTTTGCTTGATTTGCAAACCAAGGAAAAAATGTGAGTTCACCCATCATGGACATTTCGAACTCCCTGCTCATGGCATCTGCAAACTCAGGCAACCAAAGCATGAGAAGAGCCACCAAAGATGATATCATGGTTTGCCATGCTTGAGAGTGAACATGGTTTTATCAACAGATCCCATCAAATACCCCCGCTCAAGCAGAAAAGACTTAAGTCTATCATACCATGCCCGAGGGGCCTACTTGAGTCCATAAAGAGCCTTATGAAGTTTAAGGACTTTATGTGAGTATTTGGGGTTTTCAAAACCAGGGGGTTGTTTTACATAAACATCTTTGCCTATGAAGCCATTTAGAAATGCACTTTTGACATCC
Source organism: Zizania palustris (assembly GCA_019279435.1). Taxonomy (NCBI): domain Eukaryota; kingdom Viridiplantae; phylum Streptophyta; class Magnoliopsida; order Poales; family Poaceae; genus Zizania; species Zizania palustris. Next base: position 51,633 of record JAAALK010001198.1, read on the forward strand.
ATTTGATAGAGTTTGAATCCTCGGGATGTCGCAAAGGCAAGCAAAATCCTAATGGCCTCTAGACGTGCAACAGGTGCAAAAGTTTCAGTAAAATCAATCCCTTCTAATAGAGAATAACCCTGAGCTACAAGTCTAGCCTTGTTTCTAACTACAGTCTCATCCTCCCCTTGTTTGTTTTTGAAAATCCATTTTGTTCCAATGAAATGAACGTTTGGTGGAGGATCAACTAAAGTCCAGACTTGGTTTCTCTCAAAATTTTCAAGTTCTTCATGCATGGCATTGATCCAACTAGAATCAGAAAGTGCATGACAAACATCTAAGGGCTCGAAAGAAGCAAAAAAAGAGGAATCAATGAAATGACCATGATAACGTGTTACCCTTTGATCAAGCTCACCAATGATCTGATCGGGAGGATGCATCCTTTGAACATGATGTGGAGCCTCGCGGCAGGATGCAGTCTCCCCCTCAACTTGTGCGTTGGAGTGTTCCAAGATGTCCGATGTCGAGGTAGTTGCTTCGGGACCTTGTGCCGAAGTGGTTGAAGCGGGGTCGGCTTCGGGGGTTGATGTCGAGGGTAGTATGGGTTCATCCTCGAAATCTCCGGGATCTTCTTCGAAGATGGTCTGCTCCATGTCGTGTTCATTTGCCTGTTCAAAAGTGGAACTACTAGAGGAGGTTGATTCATCAAAAGTCATATCACATGACTCGATGACGGTGTTAGTCTCCAAATTATAAACACGATAAGAAAGACCATGTGTAGTGTAACCCAAAAAGATCCCGTCAGAAGAGCGCGACTCAAATTTATCCAAATTTCCATGTTTTAGGATAAAGCAACGACAACCAAAAACTCGAAGATGAGTAACTTTGGGTTGTCTCCCAAAACGTAGCTCATAAGATGTTAAGTTCAAAATTGAGCGCAAGAAAATTTGGTTTGAGATGTAACAAGCAGTGTTCATGGCTTCAACCCAGAATTTCCTAGGTGTCATGTGCTCATCGAGCATCGTCCTAGCCATCTCAACCAAAGTGCGGTTCTTTCTCTCAACAACCCCGTTCTGTTGAGGAAACCGCGGAGCAGAGAATTGATTTTCTATGCCATGCTCCATGCAAAAGTCAACAAAGAGATTGTTCTTGAACTCAGTGCCATTATCACTTCGAATGAATTTCAATGCACCAGGGAGTTCAGTGAAAAGCCTCAAAGCCAAGCTCCGAAAGTGTGAAAACACTTCATCCTTGCTGGCAAGAAAGAAGACCCAAGAGTAACGAGAGAAATCATCGACAATAACTAACACATACCACTTGCCGCCCAAAGAACTAACCCGAGAAGGACCTATAGTGTCCATGTGGAGAAGTTCTTCAGGTTGTTCAGTCATCACCGTGGTGACTGGCGAGTGCGAAGCGGCAATCATTTTTCCATGTCGACATGGAGCGCAAACTAAATTCTTCTCAAACATGAGCTTGGGCAATCCTCGGATCAGACCTAGGGCACTAAGATGAGCAAGCAACTCAAAGCTCATATGCCCTAGTCTCCTATGCCACTTCCAAAGCTCAGAAGTAGAATGTGCAACAAGACAATGAGAAGAACCCGATGACTCAGAAAAATCAGCTCCAAAAACTCTCCCAACTTTAAAGATCTTACAAACCACAACGCCATCAGAATTGAGTACTTGCGAAGTATCGTGATGGAATCGCACTTCGAAGCCCTCATCAAGCATTTGAGATACAGAAAGCAAATTGTATCCCAAGTTTTCAACCAATGCAACATCTTTGAGAGTGAAATTCGAGTTGATTCTTACCACACCTTTACCTTTCACTCTACTCCTTCGATTGTTGCCGAAGGTGATATGTTCCTTTTTCTTGGTTGTTGTGAGGCTAGTGAACCATGCTGCATCTCCGGTCATATGGTGCGAACAACCGGAGTCCATGATCCACGTGCCCTCCAAGCCTTGGTCCAGCGCCTACACATGATAAGAAAATATCGATCGCTTAGTGCTAGGGTGAGTGAATACATGACGAGGCATCTAGCACTGAGTGATACGAGTAGTAGGCACAGTAAAAATAGACTGTCTATGCACAGCATAATCAGAATGATGCATAGTGCGAGGTCTACCTATATGTTGCGACCCAAATGCATGACGAGGTCTCCTACTCTGAAGAGGTACAAAGCTACTCGCTCGGAGTCTACCACCATATGGAACACGGTGAACACCTCGAGGAGCAAAACCTCTCTGAGAAGTACGAGGAGTCTTTGTTGGGGGAGATAATCCCGATGGCAGTTGGAAGCACGAAGAGCAGTACGGTCTGGAGGGGAGGCCATGTCCGGAAGGCCCGACGTCCCGTGCCGAAGGTACCTGCGGGCCCCGAGGTAGGGAGGCCTAGGGGTCTCCGGAAGCCCCGAAGCATACAGAAGGGGCCCTCGGACAAAGCGCCCGGCAGGATGCCGGAGGCTAGCCTCCAGAAGGTGCGAAGGCTCCGGGACGCGACCGAAGATCAGGAGATCACCCAATCAAGGTGGTCCGGGGACAAGATCGCGATCGTCTGCGCTGTGTCGGGTGATCGCTGTAGCGCCCGACACGGTTGATACGCTGTCAGAGCCGCACCTTCCTGTCTGTACTGTGCAGCAGCTATTCTTATCTGTATTACAAGCCTGTGTCAGGCCGAGTAACGGTTGGGGGATTTTGGAGGCATTAGACCCTTCTAGGACGGGTCACTCTATAAATACCCCCGTCTCCAGTTGTAATAGACACACGATCCAAGAATACAATCTGAGCCCTACACTCCATTACTCTCATCTTCCAAAAAACCTGTTGGCTCGATCCGTCGTCCCAACAGTTGGCGCCGTCCATGGGGATCCTAGTTCGAGAAGCTAGCGTCCTCTACATCCATTCAAAGAGACATGTCGGGTCAGAAGAGCGCGAGCACGGTTCCTCTGCGGAGGTCAGCCCGCACCGCTAGAGTTGAGCCTGCTCCAGTCGCCGCTCCGGACCCTCCAGCCATCGCGTCTGCCGAGGCGCCTAGCACAGAGCCAAACCAGGCTCCTGGGGGCATGCCGGAGGCTCGGGGTCCTGCTGGCTATACGGAGCCAGCCTCTGTCAACCCCTCAGGGCTCCAGGAGGGGCCTTTTGAGTTGCACCCCCCGTGCAGGCCCCCGGCGGTGGCCCTCCAGACCGACTACGTCCGCTCGCAAGACCCGGAAAATGCCGTCGGAGGAAGCGGGAGCCAGGCTGATGCTCTGGTAGCTGAGAATGCTAGATTGAAGGCAGAGCTGGCCCAATGGCGCCAGGAGGCGTCACTCTGCCCTCCGGAGCCCTCCCGAGCGCTGGGGGTTGCGGCCGTGGCCTTGAGCGATGACGAAGACCAAGGGGAGGAGGAGAACGCATCGTACGACGAGGAGTCTCCCCTGCACCCCGACCTCCAGAGGTGAGAAACCATGTTGAAGAATATGGTTTTGATATTCCAGATGTGATGAGTGATTGTCAACGGAAGTCAAAGGAAGGGAGAGATGAAGACCTGCCGTGTCTGAGGCGCGTGTGACTTAGGTACATGGGCAGCGAGCGATGGCCACGAAGAGGAGCCGCGGAGTCAGGCTGGCCCAATCCGGGTACATGGCTAGGAGTGGCAGATGATCCACTGGTCTATCGATTGGGTTTGACTCAGGTATACGGACGGCGAGTGATTGCCGGGCTGAGGAAGTGCGGGGTTGGGTCGGTCCAATCCGGGTACCCGGTGCGAAGTCGGTGTACGCTTTGTCAGTTTCGGCGCAAAACTGACAATCTATGATTAATTCGTTTTTAGGATATTAATATTTAGTTTTTAAGTTTAGAATACTTTTATTTGAGTTAGGTTATTTTTCTAAGAATATTTTAGTAATTTTCGGAATTTATTTTGGAGTCAGTTTATTTTACCCGAGGGTAAATTAGTCTTTTCATGTATTAGGAGTCGCCTATAAATAGGCCCTATCCCCTTGGGGATAGATGACTGTTCTTCTCAGATTAATCTACAGTCCACATAGTCTATTCGGCCGATACTTTTCGATCTGCTATTTTTTCGGTCGTCGCCGCAGCTGGTACATCGCTCTTCGGAGAGATTCTTTTTTCATCCGTAGTCATCATCGCGCACAGTGCAGGCGGAAGGGAAGAAAATTTCTGGTGCGTGGATCCTGCACAGGCAGCGGCTGCTACTTTGAACATCTTCCGAGGAAAAGGCGTGGGGGCCCACGGGCAGAAGCTGTGCTCCCTTCGGCTGTGCAGCAGCACACAGGCTGCTTTTCTTTCACGTGGCGGTCAGCAGCTCGCACGGTGGACAGAAAGCATCCGCGTGCGTCAGCGGCGAGCAGTGCATGCCTTGCCAGGCGGGCCCACGGCGGGAGTCTCACGGTGCGTCGCGTTGCGTGCAAAAGCAGCCGGCTGTAGCTCCTCTACAGGCAAAACGGCGATGACCGCGATGAGCTCACAGAGGAAGATAATTCCTTTTAATCTAATCTACTATTTTTTTAGTTGATCAGTTTTAGAGAAAATCATCTATTATTTAATTAGCAAAAAATTTGTTTAGCAATTTCGTGTTAATTTAATCTTCTTATACCAAAAGTAAAGAAAAGTTTATTAGTTGCAGTAGTATTTTTAATTCTAGTCTTTACCTAAAATATTTTTAGGTTATTTCTGAATTAATTTTTGGATGATCCATATTTTATTCAGTTAATTAGTATTTTATTTTTAGACTGTAATCTGAACATTTTATTAAGATATTTAGTGGTTTTTATTATGTCATTAAATATTCCTAGCACCCATTTTTATTTACTACAGTGGTTCCTTTTAGTTTAGCTTTAATATCTTTTTAATTAGGAGACCATTCATTTTTAGACCAGACAACTTTAATTCCAGTAATTTGCTTTGCTAATATTATTTATCTGGTTAAGTTTGTTTGGGTGTTGGGATTATCATATAGTTTAGTAAGAATTTTTTAGGCACCCATTCACCCCCCCCCCTCTGGTCGCTACTTTCGGTCCTACAAGAGGGTGCGGTTCGACTCGAAGTTTCGTGCCGCCAAACTCCCTAAATACTCCGGGGACTCTGACCCTGGAGAGCTCTCCCGCTGGTACGCTCTAGCAATAGAAGCGTGCGGGGGGAGCTGCAACACCATGGCCAAATGCTTCCCTTTGGCGCTCGAAGGAATTGCTCTCCGGTGGTTCTGGTCGCTGCGGCTCGGAACCATCCGTTCGTGGGATCCACTGAAGAAGAAGTTCGTCAACAACTTCCAGGTGACCTTCGTGGCCCCGATGTCGATCGGGAGCCTCTTTCAGGTGAAGCAGCAGCCCGTGGAGATGCTGAGGCAGTACTCTCAGCGCTTCACGCACACCAAGGCCCAAATCAAGGGACTCTCGGCCTCCTCGGTCATCGACGCCGTCCGGGAGGGCGTCACCCACCCGGGTCTCCTCGACAAGCTCCATCGGAAGCCGATCTCCTCGGTAGCTCAGCTCATGACATACTTCAAAGAGTACGCTCGGTCCGAGGAAGGTCAGCTACGCCGACAGGCGATGATCATCCTCGTCCCGGCTTCGAGTGCCAAGGTGAACGAGGCGTCTCCCAATCCCGACCGCGGGGTCTGTACCATTCCAGATCTTTGTCACCAAGACTTCAGCCGCCAAGACTCCGGTCACCGGGACTCCCGGCGAAGCCGGAAGCACCTTCGAGGAGAGGTCCTCAGCATCACCCCGAGGGGCCACACCAAGCACCCGCACACATCCAGCGAGGGGCGTCCCTCTGGAGCCAGGGTTCCACCAAGAGAAGTCCCCGAAGGAACAACTCTCTACTGCAGCGTCCACGGTGAGAACCGGAGCCACGACACTGACTCCTGCTGAACCATCCTCGCCCTCTGGAATGACTACCTCGAGCGAAACTCCAGCTGCGGCTCTTCCGACAAAGGGGCTCCCGTCCCCCGCCCTGACGCCATCCAGGTAGTCGGGCGACGGGACGAGCCAGAAGTTTTGGGCCTAGCCCCGGACCTTGGCAGGTTCCAAGCCCCCAAGCTCGAGGATGGAGCGGACCGAGGAAAGCGGGTGGTCCTTCCTATATCTGGAGGAGGAGTTCTAGGAGCAAAGTCCAAGCGTCAGCGAAGGGAATACATCCGGGAGGTCGGGCATATCGGTACCTCAAGCCTCTCCACACTTCCCGAGTTGTCCCACGTCCCGATCTCCTTCACTGCCGAGGATGCCACCGGCGTCAAGTTCCCGCACGCTGATCCCCTCATCATATCGGCAGATATTACGGGTATTGAGGTGCGTCATATCCTGGTCGATGGCGGGAGTTCTGCTGACATCATCTTCATACAGGCTTTCGACCAACTGTGCCTTTCCCGGAAACAGTTGTTGCCGGCCTCCCGGCCGCTCCAGGGTTTCGCAGGGCCACCACTCGACGCGCTCAGCCCGATCGGGCTGGAGTTGACCTTCAGAGAATCCCCCCTTCACCACAACGAGGAGATCATCTTTGACGTCGTCGATGCTCCATACGCCTACAACGCCATCTTCGGGAGGGGAATTCTCAATCGCTTTGGAGCCATCGCCCACCACAACTACTTATGCCTCAAGATGCCGACTCCGGGGGGAGTGCTATCGATACTGGGAGATTAGGCCACGGCCCGCCGGGTCGAGTATGGCTACTCGGCCCCATTGGAGCCAAGGCAAGTCCACAGCGTCCGCGGAAGCTTGGGAGAAGCAGGATTGCCGGGCGCCGGAGATGCTCCTCCAGAGGGGCCCCCAGCCAAGCCACTCCCGGAAGGAGAAATCATGACGAAGATCCTGATCTAGAATGGGAAGGAGTGCTCGATCCGTTTCGGTGGCGGCCTTGAGCCAAAGGTGTCAGAACAGCTTGAAGAAGTCATCCGCAACAACCTGGACATCTTCGCGTGGTCCGACGAAGACATACCAGGCGTCGACCGCTCGATTATCGAGCACTCTCTGGCGGTCGACCCAAAAGCTCGCCCGGTACGCCATGGGCTTCGGAAGCTGTCCATCGAGTGAGCCGAGCTTGCCAAGAATGAGACTGAGAAGTTGCTCCGGGCGGGGGTCATTCGAGAAGTTAGTCACACCGAGTGGTTGCCAAACCCAGTGTTTGTCCAAAAAAAACATCTGGCAAATGGCGCATGTGTATCGACTTTACTTCTCTGAATAAAGCTTGCCCCCGTGACCCCTACCGCATGCCTCGCATCGACCGATTAGTTGATTCTACTGCTGGTTCCAAGCTCCTCAGCTTCCTCGATGCCTATTCAGGGTATCACCAGATTTGGTTGAAGTCGGAAGATCAGGTCAAAACGAGCTTCATTACCCCCTCAGGAGTGTTTTGCTATGTTCGGATGCCCTTCGGCCTCCGCAATGCCGAAGCCACTTTCTCAAGATTAATATCTAAGGCTCTAGGCCACCAGATCAGCCACAATGTCGAAGCTTATATGGACGACATTGTCATTAAAAGCACGGACAAGAATTGTCATAGCACGGACATAGCTGAAACATTCAACAGCCTCCGAAAGTGCGGGATCCGTCTTAATTCGGAGAAGTGCGTCTTCGGAGCACGTGCGGGTGTTGGCGTAAAAGATTACGCTAACAGGTTTCTGTAGAAGAGAAACTAACAAACGAAGTGTTTGCGAAGAGAACTATTCTAAGCCTCCGAAAGGATAATAACTTAGAATTGTTCGAATGTGTGTATTGAATAACTTGTATTCCGTCCCTATTACAGGGTGAAATGGGGGGTATTTATAGGCCCAAACATTAAGGAAAAGACCTATTTACCCCTCTATTACAACCGACATAGTGGAAACTATTCGGTTCCCTTAATAGGGCTAAAATGGTAAAAGACTAATCTAATGAGAAAGAAGATAAGTCTTCCATCTTAGCTGGCAGAAAAGATCTTGGAGGGCCTTAGTTCGAAGATGTACTCCGAACCAATGCCTATCTTCGTACTTCGAACTTGGTTCCGGGTATCTTCGAAGATGATCGTCTGGGAACCTTCGAATCCGCTGTCTGCCTTTATGTTGCTTCGGCAATAACCCCGAAGATGAGATATTTTCCCCCAACAGTAGCCCCTCGAATACGCTTCTCCGTTTGACCTGTAACGTTAGGAGAGCAGTATACGGAAGGAAAAGATAACCAAACATAGGGGTTATTGGTTTTCATTTTATCTCCGAAATGCATGGAGATATGAACTTCGAATCAGTCTTAAGGTAATTGCTTTTCGAACTATCTTAGAACCGACTCAAGAAGTTCGAAAGTCTTTTAGACTTAGAGAAAATAGCCGTTAAGTTTCTGTTTCTAACGGAAACTGTAGTAAGCGTTAATCTCGGGGAAAAGTAACGGCAGGAATGCGAAACGACATGGATTAACGATAAAAAAGTGAAATCTAGTCTATAAATAGAAGGCCTAGAAGTTACTCGGTTACCTTTTCACCGCATTCTCGCAATCAAAAACTTTTTAGCCCTTTGAGTTCTTGAACCCTAGCCTCCATTTCTTCAAAGCAATCCGGCGATCACGATGGTGAAGACTAAGGGATCTGCACCTCCGTCGGCTTTGGCTCGGTAGCAGGCGGCTGCAGCAGCAGCGGCGGCAGCATTGGCGGCGGCACCTTCGGTACCGGCGGTGACATCAATGGCGGCAGGAGGGAGAAATCCCAAAATCGCCGATGACCAAGGTCTGTGCCCACCATCGACAAAGTATTTGGATCAGTCTTTCCAGTTGGGGTCTTCTACCTACAAAAGAGAGTCACTGGCAATCGCAGCGGGAGGAAAAATCAGTAATGGAGTTATGATTCGGAAGCCAGGCAAAGAGATGATTCCAACGCCAAGACCCGGAGAAGTAGTGGTATTCGAAGCCTTCTTCGAAGCTGGCTTGGGCCTCCCTGCAGTGGACTTCCTGGCAGAGGTACTGGATCTGTTCCATGTAACCCTCCCTCAATTATCTCCGAATGCGGTAGCTAGATTGGCTATCTTCGAATGGGCCTTGAGAGCCGAAGGGTGCGAAGGAAGGGCAGAAATCTTCGCTGCGTTGCACAGGGCTACATGCCAACCAAAGACCTTCGTAGGTCCCGGAGGTGAAAAAGTATTAGTATCCTTCGGCAGTATTAACTTTAGGCTTCGAGATGAGTATGCTCTTCAATTTCCTGCCAAGGCCATCAATGCCAGATGGTATACTGATTGGATTCTAAGATGGTTCTATGCCGAAGTTGGGGCAAGCAGTCCTCTGGCCGGGCCCCTCAAAGAAATTCAATTCCGGAAGGAAGCTTTGGTGCAGCCCAACGAAGGTCAGCTCGAAGCTCGTCTTAACCTGCTTCAAAAGATTAGCCGAAGGTTAAGTATGCGAGATTTGGCCGAAGAATTTCTTGGCTTGCAAATTTCTCCGTTGATGGCCAACTGGCCTATCGTCTTCGAAGATGACTCGGAAGGCGGTCTCCGCAAGATCAACTTGACTTCGAGCCCTACAGGTAACTTCGAAACCAACATGCATTATACATATTTACTTCGAAGAAAGACTAATTTGATTTATTTTTTTAGCTTCTTCAGCCCCTATTACTTCAGAGCAAATTGTAAGGGCTTCGGAGAAGATTTTGGGTGCCCCAACTCCGACTGAAAAAGAATGGAGAGTTAAATTGGTCGGGAGTTGGGAGAGGTTTAACAGAGTATGGGGAATGTTGGAGTTGACTCCGCCCCCTCTGATGGACTGGGTGCCTTCGGAGAAAGGACCCAAGAAGAGGATAGCTGAAGTCGGAGCTTCGAGCTCCGCAAAGACTCCGGTGAAGAAGGTGGCTCGGAAGCCGAAAAATTTCGCACCTTCGAATCCTGCGCCTTCGAGCTCAAGAACCTCAATCTCCGGTTCTAAAGAAGATGAAGGTATATTATTAGTGAGATTGATTGATGAAGATGCAGCTCAACAAAATATTCACATTGAAGATACTGCAGGTATTCCGGAGCCTCAAGCTAATATTGAAGAAGTGAGAGCTCCGGATGCTCAAGAAGAAGAGCAAATCGAAGCCCCTATGGGCGAAGATGAAGTTGAAGTTACAACTTTAGTTGTGGATGAAGGGAGGACTGCTCACGGAGATACTCCGGCAGCTGAAATTTTAACTGAGGATTCAGACGAAGACCTCACCTTCGATCCTCCGAGCAGTCCGGTGCTCGAATGCCCCCAAAATGTCGAAGGTAAACTTCACATAATTCTTTTATTATTTTCTGCAAAATTATACAATGTATAATACTTTTGCTTTCGCGGAGCCCCCTTCGGAAGAAGTACATCACGAAGACACAATTCAAAGGCCTTCGACAACTTCGGAGCCGCACCCAGAGGTCACTCAACAGGGGCCTGGAAGGGGTAAAAGACACATAGAGCCTCTCCCTACACAAGGATCAACTTCGTCTGAGTCAACAGATGAAAGTGAATCAACTGAGGGGGGGGGGGGGCCATCTTCCGAAGTTCCAAGGACCTCAGGAGAACGCTCCGGACCTTCGCCAAGCAGGGATGACCAAGAGGCTTCGGCAATGCTCCCTCTTTTGACTCCTTTTTTGGAGCCAACTGTGCTTCGGACTCTGCTCAAACCTTTAGGTCGAGTGAGTCACGAAGTCGGGGAGACAAAGCTGGTAGCAAAATTAAGCAGGGCGAATAGTTCGGAGCTTAACGTTGCCCTGGAACGAGCGGCCTACCAGGTACGGAGCACCTTCGAGCCAATATCTTTAGCGAATTATATTGGGTTCGGAGTACATCTTCGAACCAGCAGCAAATTATACATGAATAATTTCTTACTTTAGTTTTTTCTTTTCTCAGCAAGCAGTCTTGGCTTGCGCTGCAACTTTATCAAGCGAGAATGAAATTGCTCAGCTTCGGGAAGAAAATGAAGCTCTTAAACGCAACTTATCTTTCTCCGAAGCTAGAGTACTTCAAATGGATAATGTGATTTCAACGGAGCGTAGGGCCAAACAGGGCTTGGAGGCTGCTAATAAGGAGCTCGAAGCAGAAAGAATCATGCTTCGAGCTGAAATTAAAAAGGTGCGGTTGGAGCATGCTAGTGCTGGGTCCGAACTTGTAAGGCTCCAAGAGGAAGCTAGCCAACTCCTAAACCAGAAGAATATTTTAACTACGGAGAATGCTAGGATTTCCGGAGTTTTGGCAGAAACGACTTCGAGCAAGGATGCACTAATTGAAGAAAAGCTTAAGTCGGAGAAGGTAGCTACGGAGGTCATCGAACAGATGCTAGGTGTTCTAGAGTACTTCGGTACTACTGGATCACTTCCTTCGGATGACAACGTGACTCTGCTGCGCCGGTTAAAAAGGATCCAAGGAGCAGCGAAGCAAATGAAGACGGCAGGCATTCGTTATGGAGAACTCTCCGGACAAGTGTCTGCCCTCGGACTACTTCGTTACTACGAGGATTTGGGCCGAACAATCACTCTGAGCGCAGAGGACTCCATTACCTTCGACGACGAGCGGCTTTTGAATCCTTCCGAAGGCGTGACTGCCGCCTGGCGAGCCTTTCAAACCTCATGGAGAGCCGAAGGTCGTTCCACGATCAAGGCTTGGATCGATGAAGGCCAACGCCAGAAGCAAGTTCGGAACCAAGCTTCGAGCAGTCAGCCTCCTCCGAACCCGCAGGTTTAGGAATCATTTAGGATTTTTGATTATGTAAAGCTTTATGCTTGTAAACATTTTATCAATGAAAATCTTGTTTGTTATATTTTTAGGCTTTGCCTCTTATGGAAGATATCGAAGTGTTAGAACTTAACGACGAACTTCGTTCATTATGGAATACCTTCGAACTTCTAAAGACTAACAAATGTCCTCGATTTCTAATTCCTCGAGATGACTCCGACGTAATTGCGCCCGAAGTAATCAAAGATGTATTGTCTTATATTAAAGAGGAAGAGAAAGAGGTTAACGCAAACACCTCGTCTTCTGAAGACACTATTTGGTCTGAAGACGAAGGTGAAGCTCGAAATAAAAGATCTGAAGATCTTAGAAGCTGGGAAAGAAGCCCCGAACGGCTTCGAACTTGGGCCGAGCTTCAACAAGAGCAGAAGGATTTTAGAGCTTCGAAGGGGAGGAAGAGAGTTAAATGTAAATTTCATAGAACTTCCGATGTTGGAACTAGTCGTTCCACCCCTAGCTCTCGGGACCGAAGAGGTCTCCGATTCCTTCTTGGTATAGATACCAATTTTTCATAGTGTAATCTGTAAACACATTTGTTTCAATAATGAATGCCGATTTAAAATTGTCTCCATATTTACTAGCCCCTCTTTGGGTATAAGCAACTTCGAAATGTATTCAAAGATGGTTATGCGCAAAGAAAAAACTTCGGAGTACAATTTTTTGGGGGTTCGGAGCCCCTCTGTCATTTAAAGATCTTTTAAAATCTCATGAAATGTCTTCGACTATTTGCAGTCAGAAGAATGGTAATTTAGTACCTTTGTTTTATGAAAGAAATCAGTTGAGATAACTTTCAGGACATTTTAGTGTCTTAAAAAATTTGTCACTTTGGACTATGTTAACAGACATTCGAAGCTCATGGCTCAAATGCTGTTTTGCTTTAGCCACCTTCGGCTTATTTTTGCGATCTCTGACGAACCAATGGTTCGGAGTTTGCAATGGTCTCTTTGGACTCTTTTTACGGATGTCTACCAGCCAATGGCTTGGACTCCGTATATTTTGGCCACCTTTGGCTCTTTTTGCAGAAGTCTACCAGCCAATGGCTTGGACTTCGCAGATTTTGGCCACCTTCGGCTCTTTTTACGGAAGTCTACCAGCCAATGGCTTGGACTCCGTAGGTTTTGGCCACCTTCGGCTCTTTTTTACGGAAGTCTACCAGCCAATGGCTTGGACTCCGTAGGTTTTGGCCACCTTCGGCTCTTTTTACGGAAGTCTACCAGCCAATGGCTTGGACTCCATAGGGTGTGGTTTTGGGCTCTGTTGGGACGACGGATTGAACCAGCAGGTTTTTGTGGAAAGTGAGAGTGGTGTATTCAATGCCTTGATCAGCCTGCCTGTTACAACTGTAGTGATGGGTATTTATAGGGCGTCCCGCCCAGAGGGCTAAGCGCCTCCGGGCTGCCAACGGCCCCCGACCAACTCTGACTGGAAGTACAGACAAAATAGGCGATACGTAGTACAGACAAAGAGATACATAGTACAGACAAGAAGATTCGACTCTGACAGCGTATCACCTGTGTCGGGCGCTCCCTGCACCGCCCGACACGGCTCAGAAGATCGCGATCCTATCCTTCGTACGGCCGCCTAGTACTTTTCCCGCCCCGACTCTCTCCGGGTCCGCCCTTCCGGATCGGCTGAGAGCCTCGGGCCTTCGGCCTCCGGAAGGCGAGCTCCCGTGTCTCACGCCGGGGGGTGGCCTCCGGCCTTGCTCCTCCGGAAGGTGACCTCCGGCCTTGCTCCTCCGGAAGGTGACCTCCGGCCTTGCTCCTCCGGAAGGTGACCTCCGGCTTGCTCCTCCGGAAGATGGCCTCCGGCCTTGTTCCCCCGGAAGATGACCTCCGGCCTTGCTCCTCCGGAAGATGGCCTTCATCGTCGGGCCTGGGCCCTCCGGCCGGGGGCCCACCTCGTCGACTCCAGGGATTATCTCCCCCAACAGTAGCCCCTCGCTTCTTCCCGCTCGTAGTCCTGCAATAGGAGGGGGTGGAAGCGCACTAGATAATCCCGCCAATTCATACGAGTGCGTACCTCGCTACAGGGCAACGCATCCACCGGGGCGCCGAAGGGCGCCGAGACAGGGAGTCGAGAGGCTGGAGGGTTGAGCCCTGCCTCGGGCTTCCGACCGCTTCCAAGACACCGGAGGGAGTTGGCCGAGCTGACGGGGGGCCGACGCATCTTGACCCTGGGGCGCCCGCCCCGAGGGGCCGAGCCGGCGCCGCCAAGAGCAATTAATACGCGCGCTGGCGGCACCGAAGGGGCGGGTCACCGAGAGGTCACCGCCGCGCCCCGATGCACCACCCGGTTTTAAATGCGGCGCCGCGCGAACCGCCGCGCTCACGCGTTAACCGGAACGGGAGTCGAACCGTCGGCCTTGCTGAAAGATATATAATCGCCCTTCACGGCCTCTTCCTTCTTCACCGGTACACGCCAACTCTAGCCGCTTGTTCCACTGTTCACTCTTCCTCTGAACCTCGCGCTCCTTCCACCTGTTCCCCAAAAATGTCGAGGAAGCCAGTCCCTGCAATGGCGATGGACCCGCGTTTCCTGCAACGCCAGATGGCGGCGGCGGCGGCGGCGGCGACGACCGACACGCCAGAGGTGCGCGGCGCGCGCGAGCTCTGCCCCGCTTCCGAGCGATTCCGAGAGCAGACCCTGGAGCTCGGGGCGTCTGCGTGCACCGATGCTTCGATCGAGCAGGCGACCAGGAACCGCCTCGGTTCAGAGACGCCGGCGAGGAGCCCGGGGCGGGAGACGGCCCCGCGACCAAGGGAAGGCGAGGTCGTCGTCTTCGAAGCCTTCTTCGACGCAGGCCTGGGGTTCCCTGCCTCAGAGCTTCTCGCCGGGGTCCTGGAGGCATTTCATCTGGAGCTCCCGCAGCTATCTCCCAACGCCGTGGCCCGCCTCGCCATCTTCGAGTGGGCCATGCGCGCCGAAGGCTGCGAAGGGAGAGCGGAGGTCTTCGCGGAGATGCACGAAGCCCTCTGCCAACCGAAGAAGAAGGACGGCCGGGTGCTAGCTTTCGGGAGCATCAACTTCCAGCTCCGGAGGAGGTACGCGGACTCTTTCCCGGCGAAGGCCACCAACGAGAGGTGGTACTCGAAGTGGGTGAGCCAGTGGTTCTACGTTCGCGTAGGGCTCACCTCCGGCCTGGCCGGAATACCGCGCCACATCTGGTTCCGGAGAGAGGCGCGCGTCGAAGCCAACTCCGGGGCCATCTCGGCGAGGGTGCAGCTTCTCCAGATCGTCGCCCGCAGGATGAGCATGCGGGACCTGGCGGAGGAGTTCGTGGCCCTCGAGATCCCCCCGCTGAAGGAGGAGTGGCCAGCCTTGCTCCGGAGCAGTCGGGATGCATCGGTGCCGCTAGAGCTCTCTCGCCAACTTGGTAAGTATCCGCTCTCCTTCGCCTTCAGCCTTGCTTTTGCGTGCTTGAGGGGTACCCTGGCCCTGACGAAAAGATGCAGGATCGCTCGTCGCCCGGACACCCGAAGAGATCGCCCGTTCGGCAGAGAGGATCCTGGGGGTTCCCACCGCGGCGGAGCGGGCCCATCGGCTGGAGCTGGTGGGTGCCTGGGAACGCTCCAACAGAGTGTGGGGGGCGCTCGAGCTCACGCCCCCCGCCTCTTCCGGAGGGCGAAATCCTCCGGGATGTCTCGAAGAGGAAGGCGGGCGATGCGGACGGCGGCCTTTCTCAGGGCCGCTCGAAGAAGAAAAAGATCGCGAGGGGGCCGAAGCTCACGTCGCCTGGACCTTCCTCGGCTTCCCGCTCAGAGGGAGGGGGCTCCAGCGAAGGAGTCCGGCTGAGCACCGGGGGGCGCGAGGACGCTCCCCTTCACCCGAACCCAACGGAGCCAGCGCCGGGCGCCGAGCAAGAGCCACGCGCTGCCGAAGCGACGCCCCGCACGGGGACCCGCCTCTTCGCCGATACCCGTTTCGGCGGGGGGCTCCGCGGGCTCCCTCGAGAGCAGGGCCACGGACAGCTTGGGCCGCGGGGGCCTAGCTGACCCACTCGGCGCCGTTGAAGGGAGCGCCGACAAGGAGGCGGAGCTGGCCGCGGCGGTGGCGAGCTCTCCGCCGAACTCTATTGATAATCTCTTTTTCCGCCCAAGCCCGTCGGGCCACCTCCAGCCTCCGGACCGCGTCGACGATACTGCGGACGCAGGTACGGTGGCTTCGCCACGCCCCTCCACGCGCGAGGGCTTTTCTGTAATTAACTCCCGCTCGCTCGTGCAGGTACCTCGGCTGGAGGCGCGGAGCCAGGCGGCCGCTACCCGGCAGATGCTCCGGATGCGAGGTCCAGAGCCCCTGTCACCGCGAGGGGAGGCTCGAATCCGCAGGACGAGGCGGAGTCCAGGAGCGCCGAGAGGGCCTCGCAGGAGCCCGCCGGGGACGTCGGAGTCCGGCATCGGCCCCCACCGACCTACAAACCGCGCGTGGCTCTGTGCCGCTTCTGCGCCCTTTCCTGCTGGATGGCGAGGACTTCGCTTCGAAAGTGGCCCCAGTTCACGACTACTACCTGCGGCTACGCGATGCCCCGGTGATAGGCGAGCTGGGTCGAGCGGATGGCTTGGACCTCGGAAGGGCCATCGAGACGGCCGCGGGCCAGGTACTTTCCTTGGACACACTTGACACCCCCGTCGCGGCCTTCTGACCACTTCTCCTCATGCAGGTGGTGGCGCTGGCGCAGGGGCAGATGTCCTCTCTGCTCCTCGAACGCCAACGGAACGAGGCGTATGCCGCAGGGCCGCGTCCCGGGTGGCTGCTGCGGAGAGGTTGGCCCGCGAGCGCGCGTCGGAGGCTGAGGCCCTTCGATCCCAGGCGTCGAGGGTTGCGGCGCTGGAGGCCGAGCGGCGGAGGCGGACTCGCTCAGGGCCCGCGTCGCAGAGCTGGAGGGGCTCTGGGCCCGGGCCGCGGCGCGTCGACGAGCTGGAAACGGAGGTCGGCGCCCTCCGAACCCGAGCCGCTGAGGCGGAGGTGCTCCGGGCCCGGGCCTCGGAGGCGGATCGGCTCGAAGGCGAGGTTTCCCGACTCCAAGCTCGGGCCTCGGAGGCGGAGAGTAAGGTCGAAAGCCTCGGAGCCCGGGTGGCTCACTTGGAGGAGGTCGAGGCGGGCCTCAACGCGGGGAACGGGAAGGCCGCCGAGGAGCTCGCCGAGGCCGGGAAGACGGCGGCCGAGGCTGCCGAATCTCTGCGGAAGATGTTAGCGCGCTACGGCACTGGCTGCGGCACGTTCGACGTCACCCGGGAGCCCCTGGTCCACCGGGTGAAGTTCGTCCACTCTGCAGTCCGACAAATACACCTCGCCATGGCGCAGTACGGCGAGGTGTTCGGCTCGGGTGGCCGCGTACGGAATCCTCCGGCACCTCGAGGCGTCCGGGCTTCAGCTTCCTTCGCCTTCGAGCCCGCACCCGGTCGCCTTCGTGGGGGACCACCTCCGGACGCCAAGCCCGCCCTGGCGCAATCTGGAGGGCGCTCAAGGTGATCTGCAGACCGAAGGCCCTGCGGCGATCCAGGCTTGGCTGGAGGATGCACAGGAGTAAGGTTTCATCCGCAGTAGGCACCGTGAGTGTAGCAAGATTACTGAGATAATCTTTAATATCTTCGAAGCTTCTTTGACACTCCGGTGTCCATGCAAAATCTTCGGACCCTTTCAAAGCTTTGAATATCGGCAAGCTCCTCTCCGCAGACCTTGATAAAAACCTGCTAAGTGCGGCCAGACGCCAGTCAGCTTTGCACTGGACCATTTGCTTAACTTCTCCGGAGGAGCCATCTTCT
>JAAALK010000398.1:8204-117911 GCA_019279435.1 Zizania palustris
CGGCAATAACCGTCGTGTACGTGTCATCATCGACAGCGGTAGTTGCAACAATTTGGTGAGCCACGACATGGTAACGAAGCTTCAACTTCCCACACGCGCGCATCCACACCCTTACCATGTGCAATGGTTCAACAATAGTGGTAAGGTCAAGGTAACACAAACTGCTCACATCAAATTTTCCATTGGTACATACGTCGGAGCTGCTGATTTTGATGTAGTACCAATGCAAGCATGTTCTCTGTTACTTGGTAGACCTTGGGAGTATGACACTGATGCTACACACCATGGTAGGAGCAATACGTACACATTTATGTATAAAGGAAAGAAAGTTACATTGCTTCCTATGACTCCTGCTGAAATTGTAAAATTTGAACAAGAAAAACATGCTAGGGATGCACAAAAGAGCAAACAACCTTCTGAAAATCAGCAAGTAGCTAAGACGCTTTTGAGGCAACAGAAAGATAAAATTGCTTCTCCTTCTTCATCACAAGTTATAAATCTGAAAGGGCGTGTCATGCTTGCCACTAAAACTGACCTTGCTGAAATTTGTGATGATACTCCCTTGCTATACGGCTTGATTTGCACAAACGTGTTGTTTTCACTTGCGAACATTCCTAGCTCTGTTCCTGTTGCAGTCACTGACCTTTTGCAGGAGTTTAAAGATGTTTTTCCTGCTGAGATACCACCCGGGCTGCCACCGATACGCGGCATCGAGCACCAAATTGATTTGGTCCCGGGGGCGTCTCTTCCTAATCGTGCAGCGTACCGCACCAATCCGGAGGAGACAAAAGAAATTGAGCGCCAAGTACAGGACCTTCTTGATCGTGGGTACGTCCATGAAAGCCTTAGTCCTTGTGCAGTACCCGTTCTTTTGGTACCTAAGAAAGATGGTAGTTGGCGCATGTGTGTTGATTGTCGTGCTATTAATAATATCACCATTCGATATCGACACCCTATCCTAGACTGGATGACATGCTTGATGAGCTTAGCGGTGCCATTATCTTTTCTAAGATCGATCTCCGTAGTGGCTACCACCAAATTCGCATGAAACTAGGTGATGAATGGAAAAACTGCTTTTAAAACAAAATTTGGATTATATGAGTGGCTTGTCATGCCTTTTGGACTTACTAATGCACCTAGTACCTTCATGCGCTTGATGAATGAAGTCCTACGGCACTTTATAGGACGCTTTGTGGTTGTATACTTTGATGATATCTTGGTTTATAGCAAGTCTCTCACTGAACATGTTGAACACCTACGTGCTGTTTTTTTGCCCTCCGTGAAGCTAGAATGTTTGGTAACCTTGAGAAGTGCACGTTTTGCACGGATCGAGTTGTGTTTCTTGGCTATGTTGTCACTTCACAGGGTATTGAGGTTGACGCGGCAAAGGTAGAAGCAATCAACAGCTGGCCGCAACTCCAAACTATCACACAGGTACATAGTTTTCTTGGTCTTGCAGGTTTCTACCGGCGTTTTGTGAAAGATTTCAGCACCATAGCCGGTCCTTTGCATGAGTTGACCAAGAAGGGAATTACTTTTGCGTGGGAGCCAGCGCATGAACAAGCTTTTGCCACACTCAAAGATCGCCTTACACATGCACCTCTACTTCAGTTACCCGACTTCGGTAAGCCTTTTGAGTTAGAATGTGATGCTAGTGGTTTTGGATTAGGAGGTGTGCTGCTGCAAGGAGGTAAACCCGTGGCCTATTTTAGTGAGAAATTACATGGCCCACAGTTGAACTATTCTACCTATGATAAGGAATTATATGCCTTAGTGCGTGTGCTTGAAACTTGGCAACATTACCTTTTGCCTAAGGAGTTTATTATTCATTCGGATCATGAAGCATTGAAGCATATACGTAGTCAAGCAAATCTGAATAAACGACATGCTAAATGGGTAGAATTTATTGAAACTTTTCCATACATCATTAAGCATAAGAAAGGGAAAGATAATGTGATTGCGGATGCTTTGTCTAGACGTTATACATTGCTTTCTCAACTTGATTATAAGATCTTTGGTTTAGAAACATTGAAGGACATGTATGCTACTGATTTGGACTTCAAAGATGCCTTTGCAAATTGTACAGATGTCCGTGCTTGGAACAAATATGTGCTGAATAATGGATATCTTTTTCGTGCTAACAAGTTATGTGTGCCGGCTAGCTCTCTTCGCTTGTTGTTATTGCAGGAAGCACATGGTGGTGGTTTGATGGGTCATTTTGGATCCAAGAAAACCGAAGATGTGTTGTCCACACATTTCTATTGGCCTAGGATGAGACGAGATGTTGAGCGCTATGTGGCACGATGCCCTACTTGCAATAAAGCTAAGTCCCGTCTAAACCCACATGGTCTTTATATGCCTCTGCCCGTTCCTAGTATACCTTGGGAGGATATTTCTATGGATTTTGTGTTAGGATTACCTAGAACTAGGAGGGGGAGAGATAGTATTTTTGTGGTGGTAGATCGTTTCTCTAAAATGGCGCATTTTATACCTTGTCACAAGAGCGACGATGCTACAAATGTTGCTGATTTGTTTTTCAGAGAGGTCGTACGCTTGCATGGAGTTCCCAATACCATCGTTTCAGATCGTGATGCCAAATTCTTAAGTCATTTTTGGAGGACGTTGTGGCATAAGTTGGGGACGAAGCTGCTGTTTTCTACTACTTGCCACCCCCAAACGGATGGACAAACGGAGGTCGTCAACCGCACATTGTCCACCATGTTGAGGGCTGTTTTGAAGACCAACTTGAAGCTTTGGGAAGAGTGTCTACCTCATATTGAGTTTGCATATAATAGGTCAATACACTCCACTACTAAGGTAAGTCCGTTTCAAGTGGTCTATGGTTTTAATCCGCGTGCTCCTATTGATTTGCTACCATTACCACCATCTGAAACCTTGAATTTTGATGCTACTACACGTGCTGAATTATTGCTTAAGATGCATGAAACTACTAAAGCAAACATAGAGAAAATGAATGAGAAATATCGTGCTTATGGTAGTAAGGGTAGAAAAGAGATAACATTTGAACCGAGTGATCTTGTTTGGTTGCACTTGCGCAAGGATCGTTTTCCTGAATTACGAAAGTCTAAATTGATGCCCCGTGCTGATGGTCCTTTCCGTGTGCTTGAGAAGATAAATGACAATGCATATAAGCTTGAGTTGCCTGCAGCTTTTGGGGTTAGTCCCACATTTAACATTTCAGATTTAAAGCCCTATTTGGGAGATGATGATGAGCTTGAGTCGAGGACGACTCCAATTCAAGAGGGGGAGGATGATGAGGACATCACTTCACATGATACACACATGGAGCTTCCACCTACAATTCAGCTACAAGGACCAATCACACGCGCCCGTGCCCGTCGCTTGAACCGTGAGGTTAATTCTTTCCTTAGCAACTTTGATTATATTTGTTTGGACGGGATGCTACTGAATTCTAGTGATATTTGTTACTTAGGAACATGGGAGATGGAATAGAAGAGTTGGAGTTGAAGACGGAGCCGCACGGATGATTTGAAGCCAAAAATTCGCTGGTTCGGACTACATCGACCACCATTCACCAAAATGGGCATAACTTCCTCATACGAAGTCCGATTGGCGCGTTCTTTGACTTTTTGGAAAGCTGAGGAGAAGACGGATCTTTTGCCGTTGGTTTCACATCATTTGGAGTCTCGAGTCGACCTGTGTATTTAAAACAGTACTGCGTGACAGAACTGGGCCGTGTTGGCCATAATCTGAGTCTGTACGTCTTCTAGCCCACAGCCCAAGTCTGTTTCCCTTCCACAGGCCGCCGCCCTATATATTCTCACGCCAGCCAACTTCTAGGGTGAGGTTTTGCTTTGTTGCATCTACACTGTTGTGTTTAGATCCCGCCTCTTGCGCCGGACCGATTGGCTGCCGCATTGGCGTTTGTGAAACCTCAACTTATCTTCGTTTGTCTGTGATTTGGCATTCGATTTGTATCCTTCCTGTTCTTGCTTGTGTTCTTGGGTTCGCTTGCAGGAATTAGCCTTCGTGGCGAGGTCAATCGCGTTCTGCGTGGTTGATAACCAACGGAGACAGTGGTGTAACGATTGCAAGGTTTTGATCCGCCGGACCGGAGCCTTGGATCGCCAACGTCGAGATTCTCCACCAACCCAAGTTTATCCCTTACCTAGCGGAAGATCGGGACCAATCCCCCATCACTACTGTTGGGGAAATATATTTCCCTTAAACAGGGGCCAAATGACGTCAGCCTCCGACAGCCTTCGGCCCAGAGCCAGGTACTGTCGGAGCCTGTTTTCTCTCTAAGTGTTGTTTCCAGGTCCCAAGGTGCCTTTCGGGGCCCGTAGCTTCGGAGCCCTCAAACCAGGAGGTCCGGCCCGGAGCCCCCAATTCGGGCCCTGGCGCAGGGCGCCGGAGGCCACCCTCCGGGAGCCAAGTTCGGAGGCCGCCCTCTGGAGCCAAGTCCGGAGGCCGCCCTCCGGAGTCCAGTTCGGAGGCCGCCCTCCGGAGTCCAGAACGGAGGCCGCCCTCCGAGAGCCAAGTCCGGAGGCCGCCCTCCGGAGTCCAGTCCGGAGGCCATCCTCCGAGAGCCAAGTTCGGAGGCCGCCCTCCGGAGTCCAGTCCTGAGGCCACCCTCCGGAGTCCAGTCCGGAGGCCATCCTCCGAGAGCCAAGTCCGGAGGCCGCCCTCCGGAGTCCAGTCCGGAGGCCATCCTCCGAGAGCCAAGTTCGGAGGCCGCCCTCCGGAGTCCAGTCCTGAGGCCGCCCTCCGGAGTCCAGTCCGGAGGCCACCCTCCGAGAGCCAAGTCCTGAGGCCGCCCTCCGGAGTCCAGTTCGGAGGCTGCCCTCCAGAGCGTGCTTCGAAGCTCCCCTCCGGGGTGCACTCCGAAGCCTTCCCCCCAGCCTCCACCTTTGGTGTATCTTTTAGCTGGTCAAAGCCTGGCGCAGCCTGACACGTCAGTAAAGCTGTAAAGTTGTCAGACACTTTTTGTACCGTAGCTAGCTCCTTTTCCCCTCTCTGCCCCTATGAGCCTAGGGCTCATAGGGGGCATCCCAGTCTTTTCCTCTGGCCTGCGTGCCTATAAAGCAGGGCCAAGCCCTTGTAACGGGGACACATCTCAGGGGGCCATGAGACCCTGTAGTTCTCTTCTCCACACTAAGGCATACCATGCCAAATCCACCACAAACTGGACGTAGGGCTATTATCCCCCAAAGGAGGCCCGAACCAGTATAAACCCCTTCTCCCTCTGAGAGAACCCATCGAGGTTCATTCTCCACATCGTACACCACTACAGGAAAACCTGCTGGAACTAACGCAATTGTTCCAACAGCCGCCAAAGTTGAAGGAACCACCATGGGCCACCAAAGTGGCCAACAGGCTCGACGTCCAATAGTGATGAGGACATCACTTCACATGATACACACATGCACCACCCTGATACACACATGCACCAACATGATACACACCTGCACCACCATGATACACACATGCACCAACATGATACACACATGCACCATCAACCTACAATTCAATTACAGGTTAATTCTTTCCTTAGCAACTATGTTAATATTTGTTTGGATGGGATGCTACTGAATACTAGTGATATTTTGTTGCTTAGGAACATGGGAGATGGAATAGGAGAATTGGAGTTGAAGATGGAGTCGCACGGATGATTTGAAGTCAAGAATTCGCTGGTTCAGACTACATCAACCACCATGCACCAAAATGGGCGTAACTTCCTCATACGAAGTCTGATTGGCGTGTTCTTGGACTTTTTGGAAAGATAAGGAGAAGACGGATCTTTTGGCGTTGGTGGAGTCTAAGGTTGTCCTGTGTGACTGAAATAGTCCCGCGTATCAGAACTGGGCCGAGTTGGACCTTATACTGAGATGGAGGTCGTGTGCACCTCCTACAGGCTGCCCACGCCCTATATATACTCACGAACAGCCGCCATTAGGGTTAGGTTTTGCTTTGTTTGCATCTACACTTGTGTGTTTAGATCCCGCTCCTGCACCTGACCGATTTGCTGCTGCATCAGCGTTTGTGAAACCTCTCATCATCATAGTTTATCTATGATTTGGCATTCGACTTGTGTTCTTCCTGTTCTTGCTTTTGTTCCTGGTTTCACTTGCAGGAACTAGCCTTCATGGCGAGGTCAATCGCGCCCTGCGTGGTTGATAACCAACGAAGACAGTGGTGTAGCGATTGCAAGGTTTTCATCCGCCGGACCGGAGCCTTGGATCGTCAACGTCGAGATTCTCCACCAAACCAAGTTATCCTTACCTAGCGGAAGATCGGGACCAATCCCCCATTAGTTGGTATAGTGATATTTTGTTGCTTAAGAATATGGGAGATGGAATAGGAGAATTGGAGTTGAAGACTGAGTCGTACGGATGATTTGAAGTCAAGAATTTGCTGGTTCGAACTACATAACCACCATGCACCAAAATGGGCGTAACTTCCTCATACGAAGTCCGATTGGCGCGTTATTGGACTTTTTGGAAAGCTAAGGAGAAGGCGGATCTTTTGGTGTTGGTTTCGCCTCTTTTGGAGTCTCGAGTCGTCCTGTGTGACTGAAACAATCCTGCATGTTAGAACTGGGCCGAGTCGGACCATATACTAAGTTGGAGGCCGTGTTGGCCCATAGTCCAGGTCGTGTGCACCTCCTACAGGCT
Source organism: Zizania palustris (assembly GCA_019279435.1). Taxonomy (NCBI): domain Eukaryota; kingdom Viridiplantae; phylum Streptophyta; class Magnoliopsida; order Poales; family Poaceae; genus Zizania; species Zizania palustris. The sequence continues at coordinate 14,861 of JAAALK010000398.1, forward strand.
GCCCACGCCCTATATATACTCACGAACAGCCGCCATTAGGGTTAGGTTTTGCTTTGTTTGCATCTACACTTGTGTGTTTAGATCCCGCTCCTGCACCGGACCGATTGGCTGCTGCATCAGCGTTTGTGAAACCTCTCCTCATCATAGTTCATCTGTGATTTGGCATTCGACTTGTGTTCTTCATGTTCTTGCTTATGTTCTTGGGTTCGCTTGCAGGAACTAGCCTTCGTGGCGAGGTCAATCGCGCCCTGCGTGGTTGATAACCGACGGAGACAGTGGTGTAGCGATTGCAAGGTTTTGATCCGCCGGACCGGAGCCTTGGATCGTCAACGTCGAGATTCTCCACCAATCCAAGTTATCCTTACCAAGCGGAAGATCGGAACCAATCCCCCATTAGTTGGTATAGTGATATTTTGTTGCTTAGGAACATGGGAGATGGAATAGGAGAATTGGAGTTGAAGACTGAGTCGCACGGATGATTTGAAGTCAAGAATTCGCTGGTTCGGACTACATCAACCACCATGCACCAAAATGGGCGTAACTTCCTCATACGAAGTCCGATTGCCGTGTTCTTGGACTTTTTGGAAAGCTAAGGAGAAGACGGATCTTGTGGCATTGGTTTCGCCTCTTTTTGAGTCCCGAGTCGTCCTGTGTGACTGAAACAGTCCTGCGTGTCAGAACTGGGCCGAGTCGGACCTTATACTAAGTTGGAGGCTGGGTTGGCCCATAGTCCAGGTCGTGTGCACCTCCTACAAGCTGCCCATGCCCTATATATACTCACGAATAGCCGCCATTAGGGTTAGGTTTTGCTTTGTTTGCATCTACACTTGTGTGTTTAGATCCCGCTCCTGCACCGGACCGATTGGCTGCTGCATCAACGTTTGTGAAACCTCTCCTCATCATAGTTCATCTGTGATTTGGCATTCGACTTGTGTTCTTCATGTTCTTGCTTGTGTTCTTGGGTTCGCTTGCAGGAACTAGCCTTCGTGGCGAGGTCAATCGCGCCCTGCGTGGTTGATAACCGACGGAGACAGTGGTGTAGCGATTGCAAGGTTTTGATCCGCCGGACCGGAGCCTTGGATCGTCAACGTCGAGATTCTCCACCAATCCAAGTTATCCTTACCAAGCGGAAGATCGGAACCAATCCCCCATTAGTTGGTATAGTGATATTTTGTTGCTTAGGAACATGGGAGATGGAATAGGAGAATTGGAGTTGAAGACTGAGTCGCACGGATGATTTGAAGTCAAGAATTCGCTGGTTCGGACTACATCAACCACCATGCACCAAAATGGGCGTAACTTCCTCATACGAAGTCCGATTGCCGTGTTCTTGGACTTTTTGGAAAGCTAAGGAGAAGACGGATCTTTTGGCGTTGGTTTCGCCTCTTTTTGAGTCCCGAGTCGTCCTGTGTGACTGAAACAGTCCTGCGTGTCAGAACTGGGCCGAGTCGGACCTTATACTAAGTTGGAGGCTGGGTTGGCCCATAGTCCAGGTCGTGTGCACCTCCTACAAGCTGCCCATGCCCTATATATACTCACGAATAGCCGCCATTAGGGTTAGGTTTTGCTTTGTTTGCATCTACACTTGTGTGTTTAGATCCCGCTCCTGCACCGGACCGATTGGCTGCTGCATCAACGTTTGTGAAACCTCTCCTCATCATAGTTCATCTGTGATTTGGCATTCGACTTGTGTTCTTCATGTTCTTGCTTGTGTTCTTGGGTTCGCTTGCAGGAACTAGCCTTCGTGGCGAGGTCAATCGCGCCCTGCGTGGTTGATAACCGACGGAGACAGTGGTGTAGCGATTGCAAGGTTTTGATCTGCCGGACCGGAGCCTTGGATCGTCAACGTCGAGATTCTCCACCAATCCAAGTTATCCTTACCTAGCGAAAGATCGGGACCAATCCCCCATTAGTTGGTATCAGAGCTCAGATTTCCCGTCAGGTAATCTCGATCTTCTTTATTTTTACCTAGAGTCCAGAAAACCCTCCCAAAAAAAATCCCCACCGAAAACCCCTTTGTGCCTTGCGATTTTAATTTCAATTTTTAACTTTGTTGAGTTTGTATTCTTGGTTGAGTCTTGTTGCTGGTTTAGTCATCCCTTTGTGTCGTTTGAGTAGTAGTTGATCTTGTGTCTCAAAAATTCCCCACCCGAAACCCTCCCTCCACAACCCTAGTCGGTTTCCACATCGAGTCCTTGTGACCCCCCTTCGGTAAAACAGGCATAACTTTTCACTCGCTTGGAAGAAAAATCTGAAATTTTTTGAGCATCTTCTTGACCCAAATTGGAGCCGACCCTAAGGGTTCCCCTGTTAGCCTTCATTAGAATTGCCAAAAAAAATCAGGAAGATGAAAAAAATTGGTCAAAGTTTTTGCTTGCTGTTCAGAGAACTTGTTGAATTTCTGTGAACCACATCCCACCTCAGTTGCAGGTGCCAATTTTTGTGGTTGCATCTCTTGTAATCCTTGTTCAAAAAAAATATAGTGAAAAAAAGAAGAGAAAAATAAAGAGAAGAACAAAAAAGGGCAAAAAAAGAAACGAGAAGTAGCGAAGCAAAAGAGAACCGGTCTTGTCGTTTGCTACCTTGTTCTGCCTCCACTTGAGTTTTGGGCACATAGATTCCCTCTATTGCTTGAATTTTCACCTTGGGGGCACTAAGGCCAGCTACTTTGACGAGTACTAGGGAACACTTATTGAACTTGGTTTAACTGTTATTACTATCGCTATTCCTTGCTACTTACTTTGCCTTCCAAGCTACACCTTCTCTTGGTCAGGACAGGTTCATATCTTGCAATCGCCCACCACCATCCACTTGGTTCATCACCTGTAGGCCGGTTACCTCACTGCGGCATGGTAAGAACACTTGCAAGCATGGGTAAGGCGCTTGACGAATTGCTTCCACCACACACCCAACACTCAACCTAGTTGCGTTCCATAAGGATTATTCTTTGTTGTTTGTCTTTTCACTAACATGGCATATAACAACGGTACCCAGGCACTTATTGTAAAACGTGTTTTGAGCACTCACATGGACCAGGATGACCGGGCACAACGGAACAATCTGTTTCAGACCTTCTTCGTCGTCAATGACCGCCATGTACGTGTCATCATCGACAGCGGTAGTTGCAACAATTTGGTGAGCCACGACATGGTAACTAAGCTTCAACTTCCCACACGTGCACATCCACACCCTTACCACATGTAATGGTTCAACAATAGCGGTAAGGTCAAGGTAACACAAACTGCTCACATCAAATTTTCCATTGGTACATACTTCAGAGTTGCTGATTTTGATGTAGTACTAATGCAAGCATGTTCTCTATTACTTGGTAGACCTTGGGAGTATGATATTGATGCTACACACCATGGTAGGAGCAATAAGTACACATTTATGTATAAAGGAAAGAAAGTTACTTTGCTTCCTATGACTCTTGCTGAAATTGTAAAATTTGAACAAGAAAAACATGTTAAGGACGCACAAACGAGCAAACAACCTTCTGAAAATCAGCAAGTAGCTAAAACGCTTTCGAGGCAACAGAAAGATAAAGTTGCTTCTCCTTCTTCATCACAAGTTATTAATCTGAAAGGACGTGTCATGCTTGCAACTAAAACTGACCTTGCTTGGAACAAATATGTGCTGAATAATGGATATCTTTTTCGTGCTAACAAGTTATGTGTGCCGGCTAGCTCTCTTCGCTTGTTGTTATTATAGGAAGCACATGGTGGTGGTTTGATGGGTCATTTTGGATCAAAGAAAACTGAAGATGTGTTGTCCACACACTTCTATTGGCCTAGGATGAGACGAGATGTTGAGCGCTATGTGGCACGAAGCACTACTTGCAATAAAGCTAAGTTCTGTCTAAACCCACATGGTCTTTATATGCCTCTGCCCGTTCCTAGTGTACCTTGGGAGGATATTTCTGTGGATTTTGTGTTAGGATTACCTAGAACTAAGAGGGGGAGAGATAGTATTTTTGTGGTGGTAGATCGGTTCTCTAAAATGGCGCATTTTATACCTTGTCACAAGAGCGACGACGCTACCAATGTTGCTGATTTGTTTTTCAGAGAGGTCGTACGCTTGCATGGAGTTCCCAATACCATCGTTTCAGATCGTGATGCTAAATTCTTAAGTCATTTTCGGCGGACGTTGTGGCATAAGTTGGGGACTAAGCTGCTGCTTTCGACTACTTGTCACCCCCAAACGGATGGGCAAACGGAGGTCGTCAACCGTACGTTGTCCACCATGTTGAGGACTGTTTTGAAGACCAACTTGAAGCTCTAGGAAGAGTGTCTACCTCATATTGAGTTTACATATAATAGGTCAGTACACTCCACTACTAAGGTAAGTCCGTTTCAAGTGGTCTATGGCTTTAATCCGCGTGCTCCTATTGATTTGCTGCCATTGCCACCATCTGAAAAATTGAATTTTGATGCCACTACACGTGCTGAATTATTGCTTAAGATGCATGAAACTACTAAGGCAAACATAGAGAAAATGAATGAGAAATATCGTGCTTATGGTAGTAAGGGTAGAAAAGAGATAACATTTGAACTGGGTGATCTTGTTTGTTTGCACTTGCGCAAGGATCGTTTTCCTGATTTGAGAAAGTCTAAATTGATGCCCCGTTCTGATGGTCTTTTCCGTGTGCTTGAGAAGATCAATGGTACTGCATATAAACTTGAGTTGCCTGTAGCTTTTGGGGTTAGTCCCACATTTAACATTTCAGATTTAAAGCGCTATTTGGGAGATGACGATGAGCTTGAGTCGAGGACGACTCCAATTCAAGAGGGGGAGGATGATGAGAACATCACTTCACATGATACACACATGCACCACCCTGATACACACATGCACCAACATGATACACACCTGCACCACCATGATACACACATGCACCAACATGATACACACATGCACCATCAACCTACAATTCAATTACAGGTTAATTCTTTCCTTAGCAACTATGTTAATATTTGTTTGGATGGGATGCTACTGAATACTAGTGATATTTTGTTGCTTAGGAACATGGGAGATGGAATAGGAGAATTGGAGTTGAAGATGGAGTCGCACGGATGATTTGAAGTCAAGAATTCGCTGGTTCAGACTACATCAACCACCATGCACCAAAATGGGCGTAACTTCCTCATACGAAGTCTGATTGGCGTGTTCTTGGACTTTTTGGAAAGATAAGGAGAAGACGGATCTTTTGGCGTTGGTGGAGTCTTGAGTCGTCCTGTGTGACTAAAATAGTCCCGCGTATCAGAACTGGGCCGAGTTGGACCTTATACTGAGATGGAGGCCGTGTTGGCCCATAGTCCAGGTCGTGTGCACCTCCTACAGGCTGCCCACGCCCTATATATACTCACGAACAGCCGACATTAGGGTTAGGTTTTGCTTTGTATGCATCTACACTTGTGTGTTTAGATCCTGCTCCTGCACCGGACCGATTGGCTGCTGCATCAGCGTTTGTGAAACCTCTCGTCATCATAGTTTATCTGTGATTTGGCATTCGACTTGTGTTCTTCCTGTTCTTGCTTGTGTTCTTGGTTTCACTTGCAGGAACTAGCCTTCATGGCGAGGTAAATCGCGCCCTACGTGGTTGATAACCAACGGAGACAGTGGTGTAGCGATTGCAAGGTTTTGATCCGCCGGACCAGAGCCTTGGATCGTCAACGTCGAGATTCTCCACCAATCCAAGTTATTCTTACCTAGCGGAAGATCGGGACAAATCCCCCATTAGTTGGTATAGTGATATTTTGTTGCTTAGGAACATGGGAGATGGAATAGGAGAATTGGAGTTGAAGACTGAGTCGCACGGATGATTTGAAGTCAAGAATTCGCTGGTTCAGGACTACATCAACCACCATGCACCAAAATGGGCGTAACTTCCACATACGAAGTCCGATTGGCGCGTTCTTGGACTTTTTGAAAAGCTAAGGAGAAGACAGATCTTTTGGCATTGGTTTCGCCTGTTTTGGAGTCTCGAGTCGTCCTGTGTGACTGAAACAGTCCTGCATGTCAGAACTGGGCCGAGTCGGACCTTATACTAAGTTGGAGGCCGTGTTGGCCCATAGTCCAGGTCGTGTGCACCTCCTACAGGCTGCCCACGCCCTATATATACTCACGAACAGCCGCCATTAGGGTTAGGTTTTGCTTTGTTTGCATCTACACTTGTGTGTTTAGATCCCGCTCCTGCACCGGACCGATTGGCTGCTGCATCAGCGTTTGTGAAACCTCTCCTCATCATAGTTCATCTGTGATTTGGCATTCGACTTGTGTTCTTCATGTTCTTGCTTGTGTTCTTGGGTTCGCTTGCAGGAACTAGCCTTCGTGGCGAGGTCAATCGCGCCCTAGCGTGGTTGATAACCGACGGAGACAGTGGTGTAGCGATTGCAAGGTTTTGATCCGTGGACCGGAGCCTTGGATCGTCAACGTCGAGATTCTCCACCAATCCAAGTTATCCTTACCTAGCGAAGATCGGGACCAATCCCCCATTAAATAGTTTGGACGCCACTTGATGAAGAAGGTGATATGTGGCTCCAAGGAGGTATCGGCTAAGAGGGATCTGTTTCTCTGCAGCAAGCTACTTGTCTAGGAATTGAAGGTTGCAGGACGGACCCAAGGTGGATCGACAAAAAACAAACCTCTCTAACTAGAGGTTAAGGAAGACTACATGCTCACAGATTTTTACAGGTCCGGTTTCTTGTTATGCTTTGAAATATACTTGCTCCAGCTATCGATGGATTTGATGTCAAGGCGATGAGTCAGATTGGAGCAGAAAAAAAAGAGGGTTAGCCGATGAGTCAATGTCAAGGTAGCTTAAGAAAAACACGTCATGTAAAGAAGGTCTCATTGGCCCATGACAAAAAACGAAGGAATTTAGGGTGCCTGACAAAAAATAACAGGCAACGGCTAGCATCGGCTCATTCTTATAGGGTTCAACAAGGGAGAGGCCGATGTAGTGCCTGATGTCAATTTCATCCCATAAAGCATGGTGGATGCCCGATACCCTAAGGTACCAATCGCGCAAGCCAAGGAGACGGGAAGTAAAGGCCCTAAAACTTAAATTCTAGTCGGAGGAATGCATAGGGGAGTATTTGAAAGGGATCTGATTGGTTTCAGCATTAATAATATTGGTGGGATCAGGATTGCCCAATAGGCCCAAGAAATGGAAAGATGGATAGTTGGCCATGGGAATGAGGATATGGTTCTTCAAGTTCTATAGAGAAGAAAAAAGAAGATCCAGTAAGAAAAGAAAGAGGAAGAACCAAGAACACCGAATAACAGAAAGAAAAAAGGGGAAAGAACCAAAAACATACCTCAAGAATGGAATCATTGGTCGCCATTGCAGAGCGCACCAGAAGTTCGGAATAGAAAAGAGGGCGAAGGTGCGGTTGCTAGAGACGATGCAGAGGCGCCGATGACAAGCTCAAGGGATATAAGGTGGAGAGTGTATTGTGAATGCCAAAAGCGTAAAGGGAGAAGGAAGAAGCCAATGGGTACTTATAAGGAGAGAGCAACGCTTCGGCACATGGGTCAAGCCGATCCTGGCAGATTTGGTAGGGCGACCTTCAACTTTCGACAAAAAGGATAATCACGAATACGGATTTCAAAATGCCAAAAGTAGTTGTAGGCTCGGGATTTGGAAGAAAAAAATCTTTGGTTATTTTAAAATGTCAATGCTAGACTGTGTGGGATGAAATCTAGTATGACGCCGCCACAAAAAGAAGTAGATGCATCAGACCAGGCGACATCCATCACAGTCACTCATGACCAAAGAAGAAAGGTGAGAAAGAAGATGAAGGGTTAGTGCAATATGGAGATGGTACTCTAAAATATATATATACTGTGGAGGGCCAGAAGTTCAAGGGTTTCGGCTACTAATAAGGAGTTCAAAAAGACGTTTGAATGGACTTTTGAAATGACACGGTGTAGAGGGCTTTAATGGCCAATAATTTTGAAGCATTAGTTATACTTATGCTCCGAAACTGGGGGGCATGTGTTGACGCCAAGATTAGGTAAAGGCCTAGGTCCCACTAAGAGCACCGCTCCATTCAAAGTGCAGTCAAAGAAGTCCGTCCAGGTGGTTATATGTGGCCGGATACGAAGGAGACAATAAGGATGAAGAAAGATAAAAACAAATCTAGAATCGGTTATGGCTATCATAACGGATGACAAGTCTTCGGACTATAAATATGTATCCAATTAGCTAGGTTTACGATAATCAATCAATCTACAAACAACAACTTTCCAAGGTTAATCTCGGTGAGACTTGGCAATCATAGCTGGGCTACATCGTTGCAATCTTTGGTGAAGAGGTGAGTCCCGCCACCCAACGATTGTATCAACCGATTGGTTTCGTTAGAGGCTACATCATTTCAATCTCTTGAGTCATCGGCCTCGTCAGTACAGTCGCCAATATAGTTTGGTGTATTTGCTAGGTCTAAGGCTACATCGGTACAATCTCTTAGATTGATGTGAGTTGGATATCATAGTTCAACACTTCATCGGTTAAATCTGGCATCTTGATCTATTGTATGTAATTTATGCTATGCTCCATTCATCTAAATAAAACATGCTCGATATGTTAAAGTACTGATGATCGCTCATGATTTAGTAACTACCTTGGTTAAGTCTAATCTTGCTATTATGGTAGTTTGATAGTATGGATGCATTTTTCGGTGTGCTATGTTTGGTTTCTATTGGAGTAAAAGCTGATAGGTTATCGTTAATTCCATGTTTCATCTTGTATCCATCGGGAGGTATTCGAATTCACCAGCCTATGCATGCAAAGTGTGTATCCTCATCGACCGATGGTATTACCGATCCTGATAATCTAGCCATGGTCATCGACTAGACAGCCGATTAGCGCCGCTAGTTGCATTTCTATTTATAACACCACGGCTATCGGGTCAATAGCCGATCAGCGTTGCTACTAACATCATTTTTATTCTCCCTTATAAGTTGCAGGGTCAAATTGATTGGCATGCTCAGAACCCTTTTTCTATGATTGTAGGACATGCATTGTAATTAAGTAGACCTCTCAAGCCACACACGTGACCAAAAATGACACCAACAGGATGTCAAGAGTGTGTTTTTGAATGGGTACATAGAGGAGGAGGTATATGCTAGGCAGCCCCCGGTTTTGAAAACCCTAAGTTTCCAAAACATGTTTTCAAGCTGCAAAAAGCTTTGTATGGGTTGAAACAAGCCCCTGGGTTTGGTATGATCGCCTGAAACAGTTTTTGTTAGGGAAAGGCTTTGAGATGGGTTATGTTGATAAAATGCTTTTCTTGCTCAAGCATGGCTCTAGTTTCCTGCTTGCTTAGATTTACGTGGATAATATCATCTTCAGAGGTTGTTCTGATGAGCTTATTTTGAGATTTTCTTAGCATATGCACAGCTGAGTTCGAGATGAGCCTCATGGGTGAGCTCAAGTACATCCTAGGGCTCCAGATCAAACAGACCAAGGACGACATCTTCATCCACTAGAGTAAGTACACCAAGGACATTTTGAAGAAGTTCAACTTTGGTGGTGATTTGAAGCCTCAGATGACCCCCATGGGCACATTTGGTGGTCTGGACAAGGACAAGAGCGATGTAAATATTAACGAGAGCGAGTATCGAGAGATGATTAGATCATCGTTGTACCTGACGGCGATGCGACCGATCATCCAATTTTTCGTGGGAGTGTGAGCTCGCTTCCGGTCTTCACCCTATGCATCTCATCGGCAGGCTATCAAGCTCATTTTCTGGTATCTTACCTATGCATAATATCTCAGTTTATTCTATTCAACATCTTCATCTCTTGATTTGTGTGGCTTTTCAGACGCTGACTTTGGTGGGTGCCGGTTAGATCGCAAGTTGACTTTCGGTACTTGTTAGTTCCTTGGTTCTTCTGTTGTCTCTTGGTCTTCTCAAAAACAATATGGAGTTACACTTTCCACCATAGAGGCTAAGTATGTAGCTGCGGCTAGCTGTTGCTCACAGATGGTTTGGATGATTTCTACACTTAGAGATTTTGTGTTGTCTTTCCTTGCTAGAGTGCCTTTGTTTTGTGATAGCACCAGTGCGATTAGTGTAGGGAAAAACTCATGTCTTCATTAAAAAACCAAACATATTGATGTGCACTTTCACTTCTTGAGAGACCAATATGAAAAAGGTGTCATTGACCTTATTTATGTTGAGTCTCATCATCAGTTGGTTGACATTCTCACCAAACCCCTAGATCAGTCTACTTTTGAGCGTTTGCGAAGGGATTTGGGAGTTGTGTATCCTTTTTAGGATAGTTTAAGCATTTTCTTTCTTCTTTACTCTTTTATTGAGCCCTTTGTGTGAGTACAAATCATGCATATTCATATATTCACACTTTGAGCTTGCTTATGTTATATGATTAAACTGCCTTTACTTGTTCCATCTAGTATATGCTTTTGAATACATGTTGATGATCATGCTTTGTTTCAGTTCACATGATATATCTGATATTTGTCATATGCTTGGTTGTTATGCTTTTAAAATTGAAAAATAATCACCATTGATTCTGATAACTAGCATGTGTAGGCTGAATGTTTTTGCTATCTTTTACATGCCTGGTAGCTAAATCGTTTACTTTGATGCAAATATGCAACTTAGACATCTATATGCTTTACATGGAAAATGTGCTCTAAAAATGATAAAAATTATGAAAAATGAAAAATCCATGCCTTTTATGCTTAAGTAAAAAGATCCAGGTGGGTTTGTTGTGTCGCTGTTGGAGGAAAATACTTCATCCCCATGATCTTCCAAGATTCCAAGCAAATAAATTATACAATGAAGATAAAGGCAAGTCTTAATCTCAGAGCCCAAGACCCCCTCTGAACTGAAGGGCTCGAAGCCGAAGGGTCCATCCAGGCTCCGGTCCGAAGAGACCCTCCGAAGAACTTCCCCTCCGGAGCAGAAAGCGCTAGAAGGATGGGATATATGTTTTATTAACATCCTTCGAGCATGTTTTCCCATATTAACCCTATAAAGGATACCGAAATAGTATCCACTTTGTCGGTTGTAATTAAGGGGTAAAAATGTCTTTTCCTTAAAGATTTTACCCATAAATACCCCCTTCTCGCCCTGTAAGAGTCATCGAATATTCAGATATTCAATACACGCTTCGAACTATTCCGAGCTATTATGCTATTCAGAGGCTTGAGATAGTTCACATTTACAAACACTTCATTTGTTAGTTCTTGGTCTTATAGAACGTGTTAGCGTAATCCGTTGCGCCAACAGTTGGCGCCATCCTAGGGAGCTTAGTACTAAAAGCTAGTTCTCTGCCACTACTTGTACTGCGAAGTACGTTTGCGGAGGGAGCTTAGGAGTCCCAGGATTCCGCACACCTTTTGGCAAAGGGCTTCAAGTATAGTTCGAAGGCCTTTCTCGCCTCCCACCACTGTTCAAAGCTCTCGGTCTCTGGACCCTGCTTAGCTTCGTAAGTCATGCCTCCCAAGCGGAGTATGGCCACCGGCCCCCTCCAAAGGTCCTCTCGGACCTCCAGAGCGGGACATTCAGACATCCCCCAAACTCCTGAAGTAGTCAATAATCCCGGAGCAACCGTAGCCTCTCAGACAGCTCCCTCTGTGATCCGAACTGACTAAGTCAGTTCCCGAGACTCGGAGGACCCCTCCAGAGGAAGTGAGAACCTCCCTGAAGACATGGCCAACCCTACCGCTTCGGAGACGCATCAAGAGGAAGTGAGACCCGGAGGAAGTGAGACCCGGAGGACCCCTCCAGACGAAGTGAGAACCTCCCCGAAGACTTCAGGCGGAGGTGGAAAGATGGAGGCAAGAGACCGCGGACAAGCTTCGTCCTCAGGCCAACCCTACCGCTTCGGAGACGCATCAAGACAACGACCCCGATTATTATCCTAAAGCCCCCCAAGTCTGAGAAAGCACCGAGAATGCCTCCTTCGACGATGAATCTCCGCTGCATCCAGACTTGCAAAAGGTGCAGCTTGGATCCTAAGTTCCGAGCCTCGAAGCTGCACAAATACTCCAGAGGAGCTGACCCCGGGGAATTCTCTCGCTCTTACGCTCTTGCAATAGAAGGTAGCGGAGGGGTCCGAAATACGATGGCAAAATGTTTCCCCCTCGCATTAGAAGGTGTAGCCCTTCATTGGTTCTAGTCTCTAAGCCGTGATCAATTAATTCATGGGAGCAGTTGAAGAAGAAATTCGTGAGTAACTTCTAGGGGACCTTCGTAGCCCCAATGTCTAGTGGAAGCCTTTTTGAGGTGAAACAGCAAGCGGGAGAAACTCTTCGGGAATACTTCACGTGCTTCACCAACACCAAGTCCCAGATCAAGGGGTTGTCCACGTCATCCATTGTGGATGCGGCTCGCGAAGGTGTAATGAATCCCGAACTCCTCAGCAAACTTCACCGGAAGCCAGTGTCTTCAGTGGCATAGTTGATGGCATACTTCGAGCAGTATGCCAAATTAGAAGAAGGGTGTCTTCGGAGGACTGCTTCATCCATACCAACCCTCCCCCAAGAAGTCAAGATAGAGACAAGGGCTCCGAGTCCTCCGTAGGCCCCCTTCGATAATCGTTCTCACGATCAGAGAAGAGGAAGGAAGCACCCTCGCTCCGAAGTATTGAATATTGCCCCCTCTGCTCCAAAGATGCCTTCCAACAATCAACATGCTCAGGTCAATAAAGCTAGTGGCTCGAGGCCACCGGGGAAGTCAGCTAGCCATAGTCAGACTTTGTTTTATTGTGTGCATGGCGAGAACAAAGTCATGCCACCAAAGATTGCAAGTCCATACTGACTCTCTGGAGTGAGTATCTTGGGAGAAGCTTGGGTCAAAGCACTACAGACCGAGCCCCTCCGGTAGCACGGCTGGAGCCCGTGCAAGCTATCGGATGTGTAGGCAACTTCGAAGCCCTTATGCAACCCCTGGAGGCCAATATTATGTCACCACTGAAGCAAGAAGACCTTCAAGATCGTGGCAAACGAGTGGTCCTACCCATCTCCGGAGGGGGGTTCAGCAATATGTCGAAGCGTCAATGGAGAGATTACATTCGCGAAGTAGGACATATAGGGACTTCAAACTCGACTGCAAAAATGCCCGAGTGGTCCCATGTGCCCATATCATTCTCTGCCAATGATGCTGTAGGGGTGAAGTTCCCCCATGCCGGCCCCCTTGTCATTTCAGCTAGCATTGTAGGGGTGGAAGTTCGAAGGGTGCTGGTCGATGATGGAAGCTTCGCTGACATACTATTCGTCCAAGCCTTAGATCAAATTTGCATTCCTAGAAGGCATCTACTTCTAGCAGCTCGCCCACTCCAAGGCTTCGCAGGCCCTCCTCTCGATGCCCTCGGCCAAATAGGCCTCGAGGTTGCTTTCAGCGAGGGGCCCCTGGCCAGAGTCGAAGAGGTCATCTTCGACGTTGTCGATGACCTGTACGCCTACAACGCAATCTTCAGAAGAGGGATGCTGAATCAATTCGGAGCCATGGCGCACCACAATTATTTGTGCCTTAAAATCCCCACGCAAGGAGGAGTCCTTACGATCCTAGGAGATCAAGTTGCAGCTCAAAGAGTAGAGTACGACTGTTGGGGGAAAATATCTCATCTTCGGGGTTATTGCCGAAGCAACATAAAGGCAGACAGCGGATTCGAAGGTTCCCAGACGATCATCTCCGAAGATATCCAGAACCAAGTTCGAAGTACGAAGATAGGCATTGGTTCGGAGTACATCTTCGAACTAAGGGTGCGTTTGGTTCTGCTTTTGAAATCTGCTTCTGCTGTGAAAAAGCAGAAGCTGAACCAACGGGTTTACCAAAACTGCTTCTGCTGTGAAAAAGCAGCTTTTTTCTAGTACAAATTTGGAAGCGGCCTGGACCCTGCTTTTCTGCTTTTGCTTTTCTGATTTTCTGATTTTTAGTTCAGAATAAATAGTATGAATTCAAGATGTCTTAATTGATTTAATATTATTATGGTTTGTATTGCATTGCACAATTTCATGAGATAATATGTGGTAGTCGATTACTTTATAAGATGAACTATGCACTTTTTTATTTATCTAATATATTTTTAGTTATTTAGTTACATCAATGTTGAGTGTTTCCTATTTATATATATGTATAGAATATTATAATGATGAAAATTACGTAAGTTATAAAAACAGTCAGCTCACAGCAGTTTTTTCACAGCAGTTTCAACCAAACGACTTTTAGCTTTTTCACAGCAGGCAGCTCACAGCAGCTTTTTCACAGCAGGCAACTCACAGCAGCTTTTTCACAACTCACAGCAGAACCAAACGCACCCTAAGGCTTTTCAAGATCTTTTGTGCCAGCTAAGATGGAAGACTTATCTTCTTTCTCATTAGATTAGTCTTTTACCATTTTAGCCCTATTAAGGGAACCGAATAGTTTCCACTATGTCGGTTGTAATAGAGGGGTAAATAGGTCTTTTCCTTAATATTTGGGCCTATAAATACCCCCCATTTCACCCTGTAATAGGGACCGAATACAAGTTATTCAATACACACATTCGAACTTTTCTAAGTTATTATCCTTTCGGAGGCTTAGAACAGTTCTCTTCGCAAACACTTCGTTTGTTAGTTTCTTTTCTACAGAAACCTGTTAGCGTAATCTTTTACGCCAACAGTTGGCGCCGTCCGTGGGGAACCTAGTCCGAAAAACTTCGTTCTCTACCAACTTCTTACATCATGCCTCCTAAGCGGAGCGCACCCCGCAATCCCACTCGGAGGTCCTCTCGGATCTCCGGAGAGATACCCTTCGACACAGTTGAAGTCGGAGGGCCTTCGACATTCCCTCCACAAACTCCGGAAGGGGCTTCCATCCCTCAAACATACAAAGCTTCTCCGCCAACCCCTTCTATACTCCGACCGCCCGGAGTCCCTTCTCCACCCTCCATCCCGATTCGAACTGATCCGACCAGTTCTCAAGACCCGGAAGATCCTTTCGGAAGAGATGAAAATAATCTTGGAGATATGGCCACTCAAATGGCCAACCTTCAAGCTGAAGTGGCAAGGTGGCGACAGGAAGCTGCGAGCAGGCTTCGCTCTCAAGCCACCCCAACCATCCCAGAAGTGCCCGAAGACGACGATCTTGATTATCCCGAAGCCCCGGAGAACGCCTCCTTCGACAATGAATCTCCGCTGCATCCTGAGCTGTAGAAGGTTCGCTTTGATCCAAAGTTTAAAACTTCGAAGCTCTGTAAATATGCCGGAGATGAAGATCCCGGAGAGTTCGTTCGGTCTGATGCCCTAGCAATTGAGGCTAGCGGAGGTGTTCGAGACACCATGGCGAAGTGCTTCCCTTTGGCTCTTCAAGGAGTGGCATTGAGATGGTTCTGGTCCTTGAGGCCAGGATCGATCAATTCATGGTCGCAGCTGAAGAAGAAGTTTATAAGCAACTTTCAGGGCACCTTCGTACCTCCTATGTCAATAGGAAGCCTTTTCCAGGTGAAACAGCTCCCCGGAGAAACATTGAGGCAATATTTTAAGCGCTTCGCTCATACGAAGTCGCAAATTCGGGGGCTGTCCGCATCTTCAGTGGTTGATGCAGCTCGGGAAGGCGTCAGTCATCAAGGCCTTCTGGATAAACTGCATCGGAAGAGCATCTCCTCGGTCTCTCAGTTGATGTCATACTTCGAGGAGTATGCGAGGTCAGAAGAGGGCTGGCTTCGGAGGACTGCTGCTACTTCGTCCATATTGCAAGAAGTCAAAGTAGAAGTAAAAACTTCGGCACAGCCGCAAGAACCAGTCTTCGAAGTACAACATGACCGAAGAAGAGGGCAAAAGCACCCTCGTTCTGAAGTTATGAATATTGCACCCCCACAAAAGTTTGCATCAAGAGCTCCACAGTCTACGGGGAACAAGGCCAGCGGCTGGAGGCCGCCAGGGAAAACGGCTGGCAAGGGCCAGACCCTTTTCTGCTGCATTCACGGAGAAAATCGAAGCCATGCAACTGATACTTGCAAGGCTATACTTACCCTAAGGGGAGAGTACTTAGAGAGAACATCGGGTCGAGGCAGTACCGACCGAAGTCCAGCTGCAACGCGCCCAGAGCCGGTCCAGGCTGTGGCGCGGATAGAAAATTTTGATGCTGCAAGACACCCTCCGGTGGCCAATGTTATGCCACCTCCGAAGCAAGAGGAAGGGCAAGATAGAGGAAAAAGAGTAGTTCTCCCTATCTCCGGAGGAGGTACCCTCGGAAGCATGTCCAAGAGACAACGAAGAGAGTACGTTCGGGAAGTAGGTCATATTGGGACTTCGTAATTCGCAGCTACAATGCCAGAGTGGCCTCACGTTCCGATATCTTTTTCTGCGGAGGATGCAGCTGGTATTAAGTTCCCGCACGCAGATCCATTGGTTATCACTGCCAATATTGCGGGCACGGAAGTTCGAAGGGTGCTGATTGACGGAGGTAGTTCAGCAGATATTATTTTTGTTCAAGCCTTCGATCAGTTATGCATTTCCAGGAAGCATCTCCTTCCAGCGGCTCGTCCTCTGCAAGGCTTTGCAGGACCCCCGCTTGATGCACTTGGCCAGATAGGCCTGGAAGTTAACTTCGGAGAAGGTTTATTAGCCCGGACTGAAGAAGTAATTTTCGATGTGATAGATGCCCCGTATGCTTACAACGTCATCTTCGGAAGGGGCATGCTGAACCAGTTCGGAGCTGTGGTGCATCACAATTACTTGTGCATGAAGATGCCCACACAAGCAGGAGTCCTTACAATCTTCGGAGATCAAGCCATTGCTCGGAGGGCGGAATATGGTCATGGTCCCCCTATTGATCCCAGGCAAGTAAACAGTGTGCAGGATAATGAAGAAATTTTTTCAGCCTCCTCCGAAGCTTCGAAGAAGTCTTTTCCGAGACCAAGTCCCGAAGGAGAGATTGCAACGAAGGTCATTGTTAAAGATGGTAAAGAGTACACTTTTCAATTTGGTAAAGATTTACCCCCTGAAGTTGCAACCTCCTTGGAAAAGGTGGTGAAAGAAAATTTCGATGTCTTCGCTTGGTCTGACGAAGATATCACCGGAGTCGATCGGGATATCATTGAACATAGTTTACTTGTAAACCCGAAGGCCCGGCCTGTTCGACAAGGTCTCCGGAAGATGTCCGCAGAAAGAGCTGCTCTAGCTAAGGATGAAGTTGAAAAATTGTTGAAGGCTGGGATTATCAGAGAAGTGGCTCACACAGAATGGTTAGCCAACCCAGTCTTCGTCAGAAAGAAGTCTTCCGGGAAGTGGCGCATGTGCATTGATTTCACATCCTTGAATAAAGCATGCCCACGTGACCCCTACCCCATGCCCCGAATTGATCAACTGGTTGACTCCACTGCAGGTTCGGAGTTATTAAGCTTCCTTGACGCGTATTCTGGTTATCATCAAATATGGTTGAAGCGCGAAGATGAAATCAAGACAAGCTTCGTAACTCCTTCGGGAGTCTTTTGCTATGTAAGAATGCCTTTCATCCTAAGAAATGCCGGGGCTACTTTTTCAAGATTAGTTGCTAAGGCTCTAGGTCATCAGCTAGGTCGCAATGTGGAGGTCTATATGGATGATATTGTAATAAAGAGTGCTTTAAAGCACCAACATAGCCTAGACTTAGCAGAAACATTCAATAGCCTTCGGGCATGTGGGATCCGTCTTAACCCCGAAAAATGTATATTCGGAGCTAAGGCTGGAAAATTGTTAGGGTATTTAGTTTCAAGCAGGGTAATTGAAGCTAGCCCTACTCAAATAACTGCGCTGCAAAAGATGGCTCCTCCGGAAAATTTAAAGCAAGTGCAAAAGCTGACTGGGCGTCTGGCCGCACTTAGCAGGTTTTTATCAAGGTCTGCGGAGAGGAGCTTGCCTATAGTCAAAGCATTGAAAGGGTCCGAAGATTTTGCATGGACACCGGAGTGTCAGAAAAGCTTCGAAGATATTAAAGAGTATCTCAGTAATCTTGCTACACTCACGGTGCCTACTGCGGACGAAACCCTACTCCTGTACCTTGCAGCTACAGGTTCAGCTGTCAGCGCAGTCCTTGTCAGAGAAGTGGATTTCAATGGGAAGTTGGTCCAAAATCCTGTTTATTTTGTATCCGAAGCATTATCAGGAGCGAAGACAAGATATTCCGAACTTGAGAAGTTCGTTTATGCTCTGATAATGGCTTCGAGGAAGCTAAGACATTATTTTTTGGCTCACAATGTAATTGTACCAACTTCGTATCCCTTAGGAGATATGCTCCGAAGCAAAGATTCCACTAGAAGGATTGGAAAGTGGGCAGTTGAGCTAGCACACTTCGGCATATCTTTCTTGGCAAGGACAGCTATCAAATCCCATGTCCTAGCAGACTTCGTAGTAGAGTGGACTCCACCTGCGAATTTGGCTCCGGAGAAGTCAAGTGACGGAGTTTGGACTGTTTACTCCGATGGGGCTTTCCAAGCGTCCGGAGCAGGCATTGGGGCAGTGTTGATTTCACCATCAGGGCAAAGAGCAATGTACTCCGCAAGACTCAACTTTAAGTCTACCAATAATATAGCGGAGTACGAAGGGATTTTATTGGGACTCCGGAAAGCACGTGCTCTAGGGGCTACAAGAATAATTATAAAGACAGATTCTCAGATAGTAGCAGGGCACGTAGACAAAAGTTTCCAAGTTCGGCATCCACAGCTTGCAAAGTACTTAGAAGAAATCCGTAAAATCGAAGCACACTTCAAGGGTATTTCCATTCGGAGTATACCAAGAGCGGAAAACATGCAAGTGGACATCTTAGCGAAGGCTGCAGCCGGAGCTGTGGATGTGCCCGAAGAAGCTTTCTATGAGGAGCTCAATATACCTTCGGTGCCACAAATTCCCTCTGCGGAGATTCTCTGCATTCCTAGTGCAGATTGGAAAAATTCGATCATGAAACTTTTGCAAGGAGGAACGAATTTGCCCGAAGAGCCCCAGTTGTCAAGATTAAAGCTCAGAGCCAGAAACTACCAGATAATCAACAGTATATTATACAAGGCCGGAGTATGTTCCCCTCTACTCCGATGTATATCTCAAGCCGAAGGCCAAGAAATTCTTCGAGAAATTCATGAAGGCCTTTGTGGAAGCCATTTAGCCCCTAGAACTTTGGCAGGAAAAACACTTCGTCAAGGGCTTTATTGGCCCACAATAACAGCTGATGCGGAGAGCTTGGTCCGCACTTGTCAAGGATGCCAGTGGATGGGTCGACGGAGTCATCGCCCACCAACAGCTCTTCAAGTCATTGCTCTCGTATGGCCTATGGCCAGATAGGGTATGGATTTAATTGGTCCCTTTCCGTTAGCAAAGGGAAATCTGAAGTTCGCAGTGGTAGCTATTGAATATTTTTCTAAGTGGGTGGAAGCAGAACCCTTAACAGCTATCATTTCGAATAATGTACAGAAATTCTTTTGGAAGAACATTATTTGCCGGTTCGGAGTGCCTAGATACCTCACAGTTGATAATGGAACACAGTTCGACGCAGAACCCTTCAGGAAGTTTTGCGAAGATCTAGGTATTCAGCTATGTTTTGCTGCAGTGAGGCATCCTCAGTCTAATGGAGCCGTAGAGCGAGCCAATGGAAATATTTTATCAGGGCTAAATTGAAGAATAGTAGGATTAGCAAAGGGACTGTGGACCAAAGAGCTTCCGAAGATTCTGTGGTCCATTCGGACTACGCAAACAAGGTCCACAGGTTTTACTCCGTTCAGACTACTATTCGGCGATGAAGCTATGACTCCAACGGAGCTCAAAGGGGGATCATTTCGCAGCACCGAACCAGACATTGAAGAAGAAAGGCAAGCTTCGTTAGATTTGTCAGAAGAAACAAGACTTCGGGCTGTAGCTAATTTATCAAAGTATCATCAGCAGACGAAGGCTTGGTATGACCCGAAGGTTAAGCTCAATGAACTAAGATCGGGTCATCTTGTTCTACGAAGCATTATAGCACCAGGGAAGTTAGGGGATAAATGGGAAGGTCCATACCTAATTGTCCGTTCAGGGCGCCCTGTTTCATTTAAATTAGCTAATTTAGAAGGTGAAGAGTTAGCACATACTTGGCATGCGGAGCACCTAAAGCGATACTTTGCATAAGGGCTCCTTGTAATTTGCTTGTAATCATCTTCTAAATCAATAAAGCATATGATCCTGATAGTGCCTTCCCCTCATAGACTTCCAGCTTCCAAGTGGACGCACTGGAACCGCGGGGTCGACCGAGAGGGAAGTGTCATGAAGCTGGGTTGTATTTTCGGACTTCGAACCCATAAAGTTCGAAGCTTCCGACGTGGGGGCTAGCATAATCCGGAGCCCAGGCCACCGACTTGTAGGCATCCGTAAAAGAGCCCAAAACCACACTCTGCGGAGTCCAAGCCATTGGCTGGTAGACTTCCGTAAAAAGAGCCGAAGGTGGCCAAAATCTGCGGAGTCCAAGCCATTGGCTAGTAGACTTCCGTAAAAAGAGCCGAAGGTGGCCAAAATCTGCGAAGTCCAAGCCATTGGCTGGTAGACTTCTGCAAAAAGAGCCGAAGGTGGCCAAAATATACGGAGTCCAAGCCATTGGCTGGTAGACATCCGTAAAAAGAGTCCAAAGAGACCATTGCAAACTCCGAACAATTGGTTCGACAGAGATCGCAAAATAAGCCGAAGGTGGCTAAAGCAAAACAACATTTGAGCCATGAGCTTCGAATGTCTGTTAACATAGTCCAAAGTGACAAATTTTTTAAGACACTAAAGTGTCCTGAAAGTTATCTCAAGTGATTTTTTCATAAAACAAAGGTACTAAGTTGCCATTCTTCCGACTGCAAGAAGTCGAAGACATTTCATAAGATTTTAAAAGATCTTTAAATGACAGAGGGGCTCCGAACCCCCAAAAAATTGTACTCTGAAGTTTTTTCTTTGCGCATAACCATCTTCGAATACATTTCGAGGTTGCTTATACCCAAAGAGGGGCTAGTAAATATGGAGACAATTTTAAATTGGCATTCATTATTGAAATAAATGTGTTTACAGATTACACTATGAAAAATTGGTATCTATACCAAGAAGGAATCGGAGACCTCTTCGGTCCCTAGAGCTAGGGGTGGAACGACTAGTTCCAACATCGGGAGTTCTAATAACTTTACGTTTAACTCTCTTCCTCCCCTTCGAAGCTCTAAAATCCTTCTGCTCTTGTTGAAGCTCGGCCCAAGTTCGAAGCCGTTCGGGGCTTCTTTCCCAGCTTCTAAGATCTTCAGATCTTTTATTTCGAGCTTCACCTTCGTCTTCAGACCAAATAGTGTCTTCAGAAGATGAGGTGTTTGCGTTAACCTCTTTCTCTTCCTCTTTAATATAAGACAATACATCTTTGATTACTTCGGGCGCAATTACGCCGGAGTCATCTCGAGGAATTAGAAATCGAGGACGCTTGTAATTCTTTAGAAGTTCGAAGGTGTTCCATAATGAACGAAGTTCGTCGTTAAGCTCTAATACTTCAATGTCTTCCATAAGGGGCAAAGCCTAAAAATATGACAAACAAAATTTTCATTGATAAATGTTTACAAGCATAAAGCTTTACATAGTCAAAAATCCTAAATGATTCCTAAACCTGCGGATTCAGAGGAGGCTGACTGCTCGAAGCTTGGTTCCGAACTTGCTTCTGGCATTGGCCTTCATCGATCCAAGCCTTGATCGCGGAACGACCTTCGGCTCTCCATGAGGTTTGAAAGGCTCGCCAGGCAGCAGTCACACCTTCGGAAGGATTTAGAAGTCGTTCGTCGTCGAAGGTAATGGAGCCCTCTGTGCTCGGAGTGATTGTTCGGCCCAAATCCTCGTAGTAACGAAGTAGTCCGAGGGCAGACACTTGTCCGGAGAGTTCTCCATAACGAATGCCTGCCGTCTTCATTTGCTTCGCTGCTCCTTGGATCCTTTTTAACCGGCGCAGCAGAGTCACGTTGTCGTCTGAAGGGAGTGATCCAGTAGTACCGAAGTACTCCAGAACCCCTAGCATTTGTTCTATGACCTCCGTAGCTACCTTCTCAGACTTAAGCTTTTCTTCGATTAATGCATCCTTGCTCGAAGTTGTTTCTGCTAGTACTCCGGAAATTCTAGCATTCTCCGTAGTTAAAATATTCTTTTGATTCAGGAGTTGGCTAGCTTCTTCTTGGAGCCTCACAAGTTCGGACCCAGCACTAGCGTGCTCCAACCGCACCTTTTCAATTTCTGCTTGAAGCACGATTCTTTCTGCTTCGAGCTCTTTATTAGCAGCCTCCAAGCCCTGTCTGGCCCTACGCTCCGTTGAAATCATGTTATCCATTTGAACCACTCTAGCTTCGGAGAAAGACAAGTTGCGTTTGAGAGCTTCATTTTCTTCCCGAAGCTGAGCAATTTCATTTTCGCTCGATAAAGTTGCAGCGCGGGCCAAAATAGCTTGCTAAGAAAACAAAAATTGAAGTAAGAAATTATTCATGTATAATTTGCTATTGGTTCGAAGGTGTTCCGTACCTGATATGCTGCTCGTTCCAAAGCAACGTTAAGCTCCGAACTCTTCGCCCTGCTTAATTTTGCTACCAGCTCTGTCTCCCCGACTTCGCGACTCACTCGACCCAAAGGTTTGAGCAGAGTCCGAAGCCCGGTTCTTTGCTCCAAAAAAGGAGTTAAAAGAGGGAGCATTGCCGAAGCCTCTTGATCATCCCTGCTTGGCGAAGCTCCGGAGCGTTCTCCTGAGGTCCTTGGAACTTCGGTAGATGGCCCCCCCTCAGTTGATTCACTTTCATCTGTTGATTCAGACGAAGTTGATCCTTGAGTAGGGAGAGGCTCTATGTGTCTTTTACCCCTTCCAGGCCCCTATTGAGCGACCTCCGGGTGCGGCTCCGAAGTTGTCGAAGGCCCTTGAATTGGATCTTCGCGTTGTACTTCTACAGAGGGGGGCTCTGCAAAAACAAAGGTATTATACATTGTATAATTTTGCAGAAAATAATAAGAGAATTGTGCGAAGTTTACCTTCGACATTCTGGGGGAGATCGAGCACCGGACTGCTCGGAGGATCGAAGGTGAGGTCTTCGTCTGAATCCACAGTTAAAATTCAGCTGCCGGAGTATCTCCGTGAGCAGTCCTCCCTTCATCCACAGCTGAAGTTGTAGTAACTTCAACTTCATCTTCGCCCACAGGGGCTTCGATTTGCTCTTCTTCTTGAGCATCCGGAGCTCTCACTTCTTCAATATTAGCCTGGGACTCCGGCATACCTGCAGTATCTTCAATGTGAATATCTTTTTGAGCTGCATCTTCGTCAATCAATCTCACTAATAGTATACCTTCATCTTCTTTAGATCCGAAGATTGAGGTTCTTGAGCTCGAAGGCGCAGGATTCGAAGGTGCGAGATTTTTTGGCTTCCGAGCCACCTTCTTCACCGGAGTCTTTGCGGAGCTCGAAGCTCCAGCTTCGGCTGTCCTCTTCTTGGGTCCTTTCTCCGAAGCCACCCAGTCCATCAGAGGGGGCGGAGTCAACTCCAACATTCTCCATACTCTGTTAAACCTCTCCCAACTCCCGACCAATTTAACTCTCCATTCTTTTCAGTCGGAGTTGGGGCACCCAAAATCTTCTCCGAAGCCCTTACAATTTGCTCTGAAGTAATAGGGGCTGAAGAAGCTAAAAAATAAATAATTCAAGTTAGTTTTTCTTTGAAGTAAATATGTATAATACATGTTAGTTTCAAAGTTACCTGCAGGGCTCGAAGTCAAGTTAATCTTGCGGAGACCACCTTCCGAATCATCCTCGAAGACGATAGGCCAGTTGGCCATTAGCGGAGAAATTTGCAGGGCGAGGAATTCTTCGGCTAAGTCTCGCATGCTTAACCTTCGGCTAATCTTTTGAAGCAGGTTAAGATGAGCTTCGAGCTGACCTTCGTTGGGCTGCACTAAGGCTTCCTTCCGAAATTGAATTTCTTTGAGGGGCCCGGCCAGAGGACTGCTTGCCCCAACTTCGGCATAGAACCATCATAGAACCCAATCAGTATACCATCTGGCATTGATGGCCTTGGCAGGAAATTGGAGGGCATACTCATCCCGAAGCCTAAGGTTGATACTGCCAAAGGATACAACCACTTTTTCACCTCCGGGGCCTACGAAGGTCTTTGGTTGGCAAGTTGCTCGATGTAATGCAGCGAAGATCTCTGCCCTCCCCTCACAACCTTCGGCCCTCAGCGCCCATTCGAAGATAGCTAATCTAGCTACTGCATTCGGAGATAATTGGGGGAGGGTTACATGGAACAGATCAAGTACCTCCGCCAGGAAGTCCACTGCAGGGAGGCCCAAGCCAGCTTCGAAGAAAGCTTCGAATACAACTACTTCTCCGGGTCTTAGCGATGGAATCGTTTCTTTGCCTGGCTTCCAGATCATAACTCCATTACTGATTTTTCCTCCGGCAGCGATTGCAAATAACTCTCTCTTGCAGGTAGAAGGCCCCAACTCGAAAGATTGATCCAAATATTTTGTCGATGGCGGGCACAGACCTTGGTCATCGGCGATTTGGGGATTTCTCCCTCCTGTCGCCATAGATGTCATCGCCGGAATCGGAGGTGTCGCCGTCAATGTTGCTGCCGCTGCTGCTGCAGCCGCCTGCTGCCCGCGCCAAGGCCGACGGGGATGCAGATCCCTTAGTCTTCACCATTGCGATTGATGGATTGCTTTGGGAAAAATGGAGGCTAGGGCTCGAGAACTCAAAGGGCTCGAAAAGTTTTTGGATGCGAGAAGACGGTGAAAAGGTAACCGGGTAAGTTTTAGGCCTCCTATTTATAGCCTAGACTTCACTTTTTTACCGTTAATCCATGTCGTTTCACATTCTTGCCGTTACTTTTCCCCGAGATTAACGCTTACTACAGTTTCCGTTGGAAACAGAAACTTAACAGCCATTTTCTCTAAGTCTAAAAAGACTTTCGAACTTCTTGAGTCGGTTCTAAGATAGTTCGAAAAGCAATTACCTTAAGACTGATTCGGAGTTTATATCTTCATGCATTTCGGAGATGAACTAAAAACCAATAACCCCTATGTTTGGTTATCTTTTCCTTCCGTATACTGCTCTCCTAACGTTACAGGTCAAACGGAGAAGCGTATTCGAGGGGCTACTGTTGGGGGAAAATATCTCATCTTCGGGGTTATTGCCGAAGCAACATAAAGGCAGACAGCGGATTCGAAGGTTCCTAGACGATCATCTCCGAAGATATCCAGAACCAAGTTCGAAGTACGAAGATAGGCATTGGTTCGGAGTACGTCTTCGAACTAAGGCTTTTCAAGATCTTTTCTGCCAGCTAAGATGGAAGACTTATCTTCTTTCTCATTAGATTAGTCTTTTACCATTTTAGCCCTATTAAGGGAACCGAATAGTTTCCACTATGTCGGTTGTAATAGAGGGGTAAATAGGTCTTTTCCTTAATATTTGGGCCTATAAATACACCCCATTTCACCCTGTAATAGGGACCGAATACAAGTTATTCAATACACACATTCGAACTTTTCTAAGTTATTATCCTTTCGGAGGCTTAGAACAGTTCTCTTCGCAAACACTTCGTTTGTTAGTTTCTTTTCTACAGAAACCTGTTAGCGTAATCTTTTACGCCAACAACGACCATGGCCCACCTCTCAATCCTTGGCAGGTAACCAATGTGCAAGAACAATAGAAAGAGGCTTCAGGGTCCCTGGACCCTTCAAAGAACCCTTCCCTCAAGCAGAGCCCAGAATGTGATATAGTCACCAGGATCATTGTAAAAGAAGGCAGGGAATACCCTATTCAGTTTGGCAAGGGATTGCCTTCGGAGATCGCCACCTCGCTAGAAGAAGTGGTTCGAGAAAATTTGGATGTCTTCGCCTGGTCAGACGAAAATATCCCCGGAGTTGACCAGAGCATTATCGAGCATAGCTTACTCGTCAACCTTAAGGTTCAACCCGTTTGCTAGGGGCTCTGCAAGATGTCAACTGAGAGAGTAGACCTCGCTAAAGTGGAGGTGGAAAAGTTGTTAAGAGCCGGAGTCATTAGGGAGGTGGCCCACACAGAGTGGTTGGCTAACCCTGTCTTCGTCAAGAAAAAGGGCTCCAACAAGTGGCGCATGTGCATTGACTTCACATCTCTGAATAAAGCATGCCCATGAGACCCCTACCCCATGCCCCGCATTGATCAACTTGTTGATTCTACGGCTGGCTCCGAGCTCCTGAGTTTCCTTGATGCATACTTCGGTTACCATCAAATATGGCTGAAACGCGAAGACGAAGCCAAGACAAGCATTATAACCCCTTCCGGAGTATTCTGTTATGTCTGAATGCCCTTCGGCTTGAGAAATGTCGGGGCAACTTTTTCACGTCTTATTGCTAAAGCTCTAGGTCACCAGATAGGCCGAAATATCAAAGCCTATATAGATGACATTGTAATAAAGAGTGCATTAAAGCACAAATATAGTCTAGACTTAGCAGAAACTTTTGAGAGCCTCTGAGCATGTGGAGTCCGCCTCAACCTTGAAAAATGTATTTTCGGAGCTCAAGCAGGAAAGTTGCTAGGGTACTTAGTTTAGAGCAGAGGAATCGAAGCTAGCCCGACGCAAATAATTGCACTGCAAAGGATGGCTCTGCCTCAAAATTTGAATCAAGTCCAAAAGCTGACCGAATGACTTGCAGCTCTTAGCAGATTCCTGGCCAGATCAACGGAGCGAAGCCTCCCAATTTTCAAAGCCTTAAAAGGGTTCGAAAGTTTCAATTGGATGCCGGAGTGCCAGAAGAGCTTCGACGAAATCAAGGACTACCTTGGAAATTTATCAACGTTTATTGCGCCCTTGCAGAGAAAACTCTCCTCCTATATCTTGCAGCAACAGGCTCCGTAGTCAGCGTAGTGCTTGTTAGAGAAATCGAGCTCAATGGAAAACTGGTGCAGAACCCAGTTTACTTCGTCTCAAAAGCCTTGTCCGGAGCAAAAACACGGTACTCTGAGCTCGAGAAATTCACGTATGCTTTGGTAATGGCCTCACGGAAGCTAAGGCATTACTTTTTAGCACACAATGTAATTGTCCCTACATTGTATCCCCTTGCTGAAAGACCTACACAATCCTCTTGATTCTTTACCAGAAAGCTCTAGGGCTAGAAAACTTCCACCAAATGCCACCAAGCTCAAGAACCCATACCCTCAACCACATCCCAAGAAAATGACTTATCATTGTGAGTTTTGCAAGAAAAACGGTCATCTTGAGGAGTTTTGCTTCAAGAGGAAGCAGGTTGAGAGAGCTAAGACATCTAGAGGTGGGCAGGAGTAGTTCTACCTGCAGGGTGGTAGAGTTTGGAGGTCTTACGTGGAGAGTTTTAAGATATTAGATTATAGTAGAGTTTAAAGGGGAGAACTTTGTTTTCTACAAGATTTCTTTCAGGGAGAATTTATTATATTTTCCCTTACTCTTTTAGAATCCTTATTGTCAGTTCTAAGAATGCACTCATATGAGCTTTCATTTGAAATCTTTGTTTATTTCTTTTATGTTTGTCGTAATGACCTTTTCTTGCTTTTGTTTGGCTTTTGCTCATTAAGCTAGATTTTTTCTTTTCTTCTTTCTACTCTCTTGTGTTTTGTTTTTGTGTTTTCACATGTTGTTTGCTGGTTGAAGAGTGAAGAAAGGTGTGTTGACAATGCACTCATCAAGGGAGAGATTGAGAGCCATGGTGAACACTTTGGGTATCATGGATCATAGAAGATGAGTGATTGGTAAAGGAGAAGAGAAGATGAGGAAGCCCTCTGAGGGAAGGCACTTCAAAGGGGCTCTCTAAAGGGAGGCACTTTGAAGGAAGAGGACTTGTCGTGGTTTGGTCTTGTTACTTAGTTACACAGACGGGCGATCGTCGGCTAAGGGAGCCATGAGGTCGTGGTGATCCAATCTAGGTAACATGGCGCAAGGGTGGAAAGAGACATGCCGTGGCGTTGGCCGGTGTGACTCAGGTAGATGGACGGTAAATGTTGGGCTGAGAGAGCTACGGGGTCGTGGTGTCCCAATCTGGGTACTCGGTGCTAGAGCAGCAAGCACTTTGGCAGTTTCGGCATAAAACTGTCAACCACACAAAGACAAGGCATCGTTTGTTGCGAAGTGTCTGAAGAGATACGAATGAAGTCTGATGGGGACATGTCGCAACACTTCGTTGAAGCGATGTCATGAGGACTACACAAGCGAAGAGTCGAATAAATATTGGGAGATTAGAATTTTACCTTTTTGTCCTTCGGGCTTTGAATCGGTATTTTTACCCTAGTGGTATTTGTGTCTTTTCCTATTTTTCTTGTGTATCCTATAAAAGTCTGCGAACAACCCTAGGGTTTCCTATCAATTACAATCCAAATGGTTTAGTTTTTCTCCTCCCCACAACCGTCGATTTATCTACACTACGCCACCGCTCAGCATTTACTCCGGGCGGTTTTCTAGCCACGCTGCCACCTGATTTTCTCTGTCAGGTCCCATGCGTGTGTGGCTACACCGGTCGCTTTTGGGTGCTGCCGACTGAGGCCATCGGCCAATCACTATAGCTGGCGCTCATTTGGTTCTCCAACAAGCCACCGCCCGAGGCCGCTTCGGGCACACATGTGTGTCCTCGGCGCAACTCATGCCTCCCCTACGTTGTGCTCTGTTGCTCAGGGGTGTGTGGCCCAAGGTAGTCTGGTCCACGTAGTTGCATGACTAGCCGACACACACAAGCACTTGTGTCTACCAGCGTGTAGACGACGTCCAGCCCGAGGCATCTACTGCGGCCATCAGTTGACTACACGTGGTCGGCCTCACTACTCATGCACATATGACGTGTGGAGCCACTGTAGTCCAATCGGTCTCATTGCCTAGGCCAGCATCCGTGTGTCTCACTCGCTGCCTCCCCGTGAATGCGGTTGGTCGCCAGCGCCTTGGTTGCTACTTCGTGCTCCCGTGCTCGTTGCCTAGGGCCATGCATGTGAAGCCGAGACCCGCATGCTGCCGACTGCTGACATGCTAGTTGTGGCTCGGAGTCCATATCCCAGATACGCGTCAACAGGTAGGTGACCGACTACACAACCACTAGCGCACGAGATCTACTAACAAGCTTTTTCAACCGCCTACAAATTTTGCCTCGGTTTCTGCCACTACAGGAGCTCCTACCGGGCACTACATCTCCATCAGCTCACGCGCAAGGTTCCGCTGCCCAAGGAGTTTCTCGCTAGTGATTTTTGCCTGATCTATACCGACATTGGTAAGTAAGGTAAGTTTCTCTTTTACCTCTTGCTCTCCAAATGTTCGACGATATGTTTCTCTAAATTTTAGAGAAAATTTCTACATGGCAAGTGTATGATTGAATGTCTACTAGTGTACATGCTTTGTATTTGATGAAATATAAATGAAGATATATGTCAAGTGTGTTATGTGTTTTGGTTTGCACATCCCGTGTTTGATTGAATGCCTTTGAGTGCCAATGCGTGTCTTTGTAAATAGAATGCTTGTGGCATTTTTAGGGCACGTTTATTTGATTGTGTTTAAGTGCTTGTGATCTTAGACTGTCTCTTCACATCTCAACTGATAGGAGAGTGATAGCATTAATATTTAGAGTTTTGCAAATTTATTATTTGTGCCAATTCAATCCCCCTCTGGTCGCTACTCTTAGTCCTGTAGTGATCAATTCAAATTAGATTCCTAATAGGATAGTCAAGTTTGTTTAGGTTAGAGTTATTATTAGAGTCCTATTAGGGTACGACCCAATTCCTAGGGTACCAGCCATATCATAGATGGCATCCCACGTCTTGTAAACTCTATAAATAGATTATCGTCATCATTGTTAGGGTTAGGTTTTGCTTAGATTATTCTACCTTTGCAATTTTGCCTTAGATCATCGGTTTGTAAAACCCCAACTTCGAGTACTTCGGATTATTATTAGCAATTTATATTGTGTTTACCTTGATCTTGCAAATTTCTTCGATTGATTTGCAAGATCAAAACATTTGTATTGAGGTCGACTACATGGAAGCATGGTTGATAACGACTAGACATGCGGGTGTAGCTATTGCAATGTTACGATCCCTGATCAGAAGCATTAAAGCATGAACTTCCACTCGTCGCCTCAATCGAACCTATCGAAAGATAGGATCAACAAAAACACATCACGTGTACATCAGCCTGGTAAGTCGTTTAAGTTATATTTATCAGATGATGACACAAGCATCGAATTAGTGTTGATTTAGGAGTTAGGTGGAAAGAAGCGCATCATGTTTTATTTGATCCAACTACTGTTGGATGCTGAAACAAGGTACCTTGTAGTTAAGAAGATATTTGTTGGCGTAAAAGATTACGCTAACAGGTTTCTGTAGAAAAGAAACTAACAAACGAAGTGTTTGCGAAGCAAACTGTTCTAAGCCTCCGAAAGGATAATAGCTTAGAATAGTTCGAAAGTGTGTATTGAATCACTTGAAATCGGTCCTTATTACAGGATGAAATGGGGGGTATTTATAGGCCTAAACATTAAGGAAAAGACCTATTTACCCCTCTATTACAACCGACATTAAGGAAACTATTCGGTTTCCTTAATAGGGCTAAAATGGTAGAAGACTAATCTAATAGGATAGAAGATAAGTCTTCCATCTTAGCTGGCAGAAAAGATCCTGAAGGGCTTTGGTTCGAAGACATACTTCGAACCAGTACCTGTCTTCGGGCTTCGAACCAGGTTCCGAGCATCTTCGAAGAAGGTCTTCGAACAATCTTCGAACTGGTTGGCTGTCTTCATGTTGCTTTAGCAATAACCCCGAAGATGAGATATTTTCCCCCAACAGTAGCCCCTCGAATACGCTTCTCCGTACGACCTGTAACGTTAGGAGAGCAGTATACGAAAAGAAAAGATAACCAATCATAGGGGTTATTGATTTTCGTTTTATCTCCGAAATGCATGAAGACATGAACTTCGAATCAGTCATAAAGTAATTACTGTTCGAACTATCTTAGAACTGACTCAGGAAGTTCGAAAGTCTTTTTAGACTTAGAAAAAATAGCCGTTAGTTTCTGTTTCTAACGGAAGTTATATGAGGCGTTATTTTCGGAGGAGAATAACAGGCGGGAATGCGAAAGGGCAGAGCCCAAACGGTAACAAACGGAAAGATTAGGCTATAAATAAAGAGCCCCAAAACTTACCCAATTACCTTTTCACCGCTTCCTCTCAGTTAAAGCTTTTTGAGCCCTTTGAGTTCTCGAACCCTAGCCTTCGAATTCTTGAGCCCTAGTCTCCATTCCCTCAGATCAATCCGGCAATCGCGATGGTGAAGACCAAGGGATCTGTGCCTCCTTCGGCCTTGGCTCGGCATCAGGCAGCCGCAGCAGCAGCGGCGGCGACATTGGCGGCGACACCCTCAATGCAGGCGGCAATATCCATGGCGGCAGGGGGGAGAAATCCCCAAATCCCCGACGACCAAGGTCTGTGCCCACCATCGACTAAGTACTTGGATCAATCCTTTGAGTTAGGGCCGTCTACCTGCAAGAGAGAATCTTTGGCAATCACAGCAGGGGGTAAGATTAGCAATGGGGTTATGGTTCGGAGGCCGGGCAAAGAATCAATCCCATCACCAAGACCCGGAGAGGTTGTAGTGTTCGAAGCTTTTTTCGAAGCAGGCTTGGGCCTCCCTGCTGTGGATTTCTTGGCCGAAGTTCTTGACCTGTTTCATGTAACCCTCCCCCAGCTATCTCCGAATGCTGTAGCTAGATTAGCTATCTTTGAGTGGGCACTGAGAGCCGAAGGCTGTGAGGGGAGGGCTGAAATCTTCGCTGCACTGCATAGAGCGACTTGTCAGCCGAAGACCTCCGTAGACTCCGGAGGTAAGAAAGTAGTGGTTGCCTTCGGAAGCATCAATTTCAGGCTTCGAGACGAATATGCTCTGCGATTCCCTGCTAAGGCCATCAATGCTAGATGGTACACAGATTGGGTACTGAGGTGGTTTTATGCCGAAGTCGGAACTAGCAGTCCTCTGGCTGGGCCTCTCAAAGAAATCAGATTCCGGAAAGAAGCCCTAGTGCAACCTGACGAAGGTCAGCTCGAAGCCCGCCTGAACCTGCTTGAAAAAGTTAGCGGAAGGCTCAGTATGCGAGACTTGGCTGAAGAATTCATCGGTCTTCAAATTCCTCCACTGATGGCCAACTGGCCTATCATCTTCGAAGAAGACTCCGAAGGCGGCCTTCGCAAAATCAATTATACTTCGAGCCCTGCAGGTAACTTCGAAACCAACATGCATTGTACATATTTACTTCGAAGAAAGATTAACTCGAATTATTTTTAGCTTCTTCAGACCCTATTACATCAGAACAAATTGTAAGGGCTTCGGAGAAGATTCTTGGTGCCCCAACTCCGTCCGAGAAAGAATGGCGAGTTAAATTAGTCGGGAGTTGGGAGAGATTTAACAGAGTATGGGGAATGTTGGAGTTAACTCCGCCCCCTCTGATGGATTGGGTGCCTCAGGAGAAAGGCCCCAAGAAAAGAGTAGCTGAAGCCGAAGCTTCAAGTTCAGCAAAAACTCCGGTGAAGAAGGTGGCTCGGAAACCAAAGAATTTCGCACCTTCGGATCCTGCTCCTTCAAGCTCAAGAACTTCACTTTCTGGTTCTAAAGAGGATGAAGGTATTTTATTAGTGAAATTAATTGATGAAGATGCAGCTCAACGAAGTATTCACATTGAAGATACCGCAGGTATTCCGGAGCTTCAAGCCAACATCGAAGAAGTAAGAGCTCCGGACACCCAGGAAGAACAAATCGAAGCCCCTATGGGTGTAGATGAGGCCGAAGTACCTGCGAACGTACCGGAGTCTGGAGATAATGCTGATCAACCAATGACTTCGGTAGTTCAAGAAGATACAACTCAGGACGGAGTTCCTGTGAATGAAGGTGGGGTCGAAGTCACTATGGCTTCGATTCCTGAAGAAGTAACGAGGACTCCCCAGGACGATGCTCCTGCAGTCCAAGATTTAACGGCTGATTCAGATGAGGACTACACTTTTGATCCTCCGATCAGTCCGGTACTCGATATTCCAGAGAATGTCGAAGGTAAATTTTGCATAATTTTTATCAATTTTTGCAAAATTATACAATGTATAATATTTCTGTTTTTGCAGAGCCTCCTGTTGTCGAAGTATCTCACGAAGATACAATTCAAAGACCTTCGACAACTTCGGAGCCACAGCCGGAGGTTACTTTACCGGGGCCTGGAAGAGGAAAAAGACACATAGAGCCTCTCCCTGCTCAAGGATCAACTTCATCTGAGTCGACAGATGAAAGTGAATCAACTGAGGGGGGGCCATCTTCAGAAGTTCCAAGGGCCTCGGAAGAACTCTCTGGACCTTTGCTAAGCAGAGCTGATCGGAAAGCTTCAGTAATGCTTCCTCTCATAACTCCTTTTTTGGAGGAGAGAACCGGACTTGGGACTTTGGTCAAACCTTTGGGTAAGGCCAGTCGCAAAGTCGGGGAAACAGAACTGGTAGCCCGTTTAAGCAGAGTGAAGGGTTCAGAGCTTAACCTTGCTGTGGAAAGAGCAGCTTATCAGGTATAAAGCATCTTCGAACCAAATAGCAAATTATATATGAATAATTTCTTATTTCAGTTTTTCTTTTTCTTAGCAAGCAGTCTTAGCCCGCGCTGCGGCTTTATCGAACGAAAACGAAATTGCTCAACTTCGGGAAGAGAACGAAGCTCTTCAAAGAAATTTTAACTTCTCCGAAGGTCGAGTAGCTCAGATGGACAATGTAATATCAGCAGAGCGAAGGGCTAGGCAAAGCTTGGAGGCTGCAAAGAAAGAGCTCGAAGCAGAAAGAATTGTGCTTCGGGCAGAGATTGAAAGACTACGGACGGAGGATGCTGCCAAAGGGTCTGAACTTGTAAGGCTACAAGAAGAAGCTGGCCAACTCCGGACTCAGAAGAATGCTTTGACTACGGAGAATGCTAGAATCTCCGGAGTTTTAGCAGAAACGACTTCGGTCAAGGATGCACTTAATGCGGAAAAGCTCAAGTCTGAGAAGGTGGCTTCGGAGGTCATCGAACAGATGCTAGGTGTCTTGGAGTACTTCGGTACTACTGGATCACTACCTTCGGATGACAATGTAACTCTGCTGCGCCGGCTAAAGAGGATCCAAGGAGCAGCGAAGCAAATGAAGACGGCAGGCATGCGTTATGGAGAACTCTCCGGACAAGTGTCTGCCCTTGGAATACTTCGCTACTACGAAGATTTGGGCCGAACAATCACTCCGAGCGCAGAGGGCTCCATTATCTTCGACGACGCGAGACTTTTGACACCTTCCGAAGGCGTAGCTACTGCTTGGCGAGCCTTCCAGACTTCGTGGAGAGCCGAAGGTCGATCTGCGATCAAGGCTTGGATTGATGAAGGCCAACGCCAAAAACAAGTTCGGAGCCAAGCTTCGAGCAGTCAGCCTCCTCCGAACCCGCAGGTTTAGGATTTATTTAGGATTTTCTGATTATGTAAAGCTGATGCTTGTAAATATTTATCAATGAAAGTCTTGTTTGTCATATTTTTAGGCTTTGCCTCTTATGGAAGATATCGAAGTGTTAGAGCTTAACAGCGAACTTCGCTCACTGTGGAACACCTTCGAACTTCTAAAGAGTTATAAGCGTCCTCGATTTCTTATTCCTCGAGATGACTCCGGCGTTATTGCGCCCGAAGTAATCAAAGACGTATTGTCTTATATCAAAGAGGAAGATAAAGAGATTGACGCAAACACCTCGTCTTCTGAAGACACTAATTGGTCCGAAGACGAAGGTGAAGCCCAAAATAAAAGATCTGAAGATCTTGGAAGCTGGGAAAAAAGCCCCGAGCGGCTTCGAACTTGGGCCGAGCTTCAACAGGAGCAAAAGGATTTTAGAGCTTCGAAGGGGAGGAAGAGAGTTAAACGTAAAGTTCTTAGAACTTCCGATGCTGGAACTAGTCGTTCCACCCCTAGCTCTCGGGACCGAAGAGGTCTCCGATTCCTTCTTGGTATAGATACCAATTTTTCATAATGTAATCTGTAAACACATTTGTTTCAATAATGAATGCTGATTTAAAATTGTCTCCATATTTACTAGCCCCTCTTTGGGTATAAGCAACTTCGAACTGTATTCAAAGATGGTTATGCACAAAGAAAAAAACTTCGGAGTACAATTTTTGTGGGGGTTCGGAGCCCCTCTGTCATTTAAAGATCTTTGGAAATCTTATGAAACGTCTTCAACCTTTGTAGTCAGAAGAATGGTAACTTGGTACCTTTGTTTGCTTTACGAAAGAAATCAATTAAGATAACTTCGAGGACACTTTAGTGTCTTAAGAAATTTGTCACTTTGGACTTATATGAACAGACATTCGAAGCTCATGGCTTAAATGTTGTTTTGCTTTAGCCACCTTCGGCTATTTTTGCAGAAGTCTACCAGCCGGAGCTTGGACTTCGCAGAATTTGTCCACCTTGGGCTCTTTTTTGCAGAAGTCTACCAGCCGGAGCTTGGACTTCGCAGAAATTGGCCACCTTCGGCTCTTTTTACGGATGTCTGACAAGCTGCAGCTTGGACTCCGCAGATTTTGGCCACCTTCGGCTCTTTTTACGGAAGTCTACCAGCCGAAGCTTGGACTCCGTAGAATGTGGTATTGGCTCTTTTACGGATGCCTACAAGGTATCAGCTTGGGCTCCGGATGGATTTCAGCCACCACACCGGAGGCTTCGACTTTATGGGTACGAAGTCCGGAAATACAGCCCAGCTTGATGACACTTCCCTCTCGATCGACTTCCGTCCCAGCGCGTCCGCTCGGGAAACTAGGAGTGTCAAGGGGAAGGCAAACCACAGGGTGTATGTTTTATTAATTTAGAGGTGATTACAAGCGGATTACAAGGAGCCCTTATGCGAAATATCGCTTTAGGTGCTCCGCATGCCAAGTATGCGCTAACTCTTCACCTTCTAAATTAGCTAATTTGAATGAACCAGGGCGCCCGGAGCGGACAATTAGATATGGACCTTCCCATTTATTGCCTAACTTCCCTGGTGTTATAATGCTTCGTAGAACAAGATGACCCGGCCTAAAACCTTCGTAGGTCCCGGAGGTGAAAAGGTAGTGGTTTCCTTCGGAAGCATTAATTTTAGGCTCCGGGATGAATATGCCCTGCAATTCCCTGCTAAGGCCATCAACGCAAGATGGTACACTGACTGGGTTATGAGGTGGTTCTATGCCGAAGTTGGAGCGAGTAACCCTCTGGCCGGACCTTTAAAAGAGATCCAATTCCGGAAGGAAGCCTTAGTGCATCCCGGCCAGGGTCAGCTCGAAGCTCGCCTCAACCTACTTCAGCGGATCAGCCGGAGGTTAAGTATGTGAGACTTAGCTGAAGAGTTCCTCGGGTTGCAAATCTCTCCACTGATGGCCAACTGGCCTGTCATCTTCGAAGAGGATTCGGAAGGCGGTCTCCGAAAAATCACCTCAACTTCGAGCCCTGCAGGTAACTTCGAAGACAACATGCATTATGTATATTTATCCGAATAAAAACTAACTTGATTCATTTTTTTAGCTTCTTCAGCCCCTATTACTTCGGAACAAATCATAAGGGCTTCGGAGAAGATTTTGGGCGCTCCAACTCCGACCGAAAAAGAATGGAGAGTCAAGTTAGTCGGGAGTTGGGAGAGATTTAACAGAGTATGGGGAATGTTGGGAATCACTCCGCCCCCTCTGATGGATTGGGTGCCTTCGGAGAAAGGACCCAAGAAAAGGAAAGCCGAAGGTGGGGCTTCGAGCTCCGCAAAGACTCCGGTGAAGAAAGTGGCTCAGAAGCCCAGAAAACCTGCACCTCCGAGCGCAAGAACCTCAACCTCCGGTTCTAAAGAAGATGAAGGTAAACTATTAGTGAGGTTGATTGATGAAGATGCAGCTCAAAAAGATATTCACATTGAAGATACTGCAGGTATGCCAGAGTCTCAGGTTAACATTGAAGAAGTGAGAACTCCGAATGCTCAAGAGGAAGAGCAAATCGAAGCCCCTACGACTGAAGTTGATGTCGAAGTTACTGCGACTTCGGCCTTAGATAAAGGCAAGAATGTTCAGAGAGATACTCCGGCAGTTGAAGTTTTGACTCTGGATTCAGACGAGGACCTCACCTTCGATCCTCCGAGCAGTCCGATGCTCGCTCACCACCAAAATGTCGAAGGTAAACTTCGCATAATTCTCTTGTTCTTTTCTGCAAAATTATACAATGTATAATACCTTTGCTTTTGCAGAGCCCTCTTCTGTAGAAGTACATCGCGAAGATCCAATTCAAGGGCCTTCGACAACTTCGGAGCCTCACCCGGAAGTCGCTCAACAAGGGCCTGGAAGGGGTAAAAGACATATAGAACCTCTCCCTGCTCAAGGATCAACTTCGTCTGAATCAACAGACGAGAGTCAATCTACTGAGGGGGGGCCATCTACTGAAGCTCCAAGGACCTCAGCAGAATGCTCCGGAGCTTCGCCAAGCAGGGATGACCAAGAAGCTTCGGCAATGCTCCCTCTTTTAACTCCTTTTTTGGAGCAAAGAACCGGGCTTCGGACTCTGCTCAAACCTTTAGGTCGAGTCAGTCGCGAAGTCGGGGAGACAGAGCTGGTAGCTATTTTAAGCGGGGCGAAGAGTTCGGAGCTAAACGTTGCCATGGAACGAGCAGCCTACCAGGTACGGAACACCTTCGAACCAATAACAAATTATACATGAATAATTTCTTACTTCAGTTTTTTCATTTCTTAGCAAGCGGTCTTGGCCCGCGCTGCAACTTTATCAGGCGAACATGAAATTGCTCAGCTTCGGGAAGAAAACGAAGCTCTTCAGCGCAACTTGTCTTTCTCCGAAGCTAGAGTGGTTCAAATGGATAATATGATTTCAACAGAACGCAGGGCCAGACAGAGTTTGGAGGCTGCAAATAAGGAGCTCGAAGTAGAAAGGATCGTGCTTCGAGCGGAAATCGAAAGGGTGCGGTTGGAGCATGCTAATGCGGGGTCCGAACTTGTGAGGCTCCAAGAGGAAGCTAGCCAACTCCTAAATCAGAAGAATACTTTAACTACGGAGAATGCTTGGCTTTCCGGAGTTCTAGAAGAAACGACTTCGAGCAAGGATGCATTAATTGAAGAAAAGCTTAAGTCCGAGAAGGTAGCTACGGAGGTCATAGAACAGATGCTAGGTGTTCTGGAGTACTTCGGTACTACTGGATCACTTCCTTCAGATGACAACGTCACTCTGCTGCGCCGGTTAAAAAGGATCCAAGGAGCAGCGAAGCAAATGAAGACGGCGGGCATTCGTTACGGAGAACT
Organism: Zizania palustris; assembly: GCA_019279435.1. Classification (NCBI taxonomy): domain Eukaryota; kingdom Viridiplantae; phylum Streptophyta; class Magnoliopsida; order Poales; family Poaceae; genus Zizania; species Zizania palustris. The sequence continues at coordinate 53,130 of JAAALK010000398.1, forward strand.
CTCCGGACAAGTGTCTGCCATCGGACTACTTCGTTACTACGAGGACTTGGGTCGAACAATCACTCCGAGCACAGAGGGTCCTATTACTTTCGACGACGAGCGGCTTCTGACTCCTTCCAAAGGCGTGACCGCTGCCTGGCAGGCCTTCCAAGCTTCATGGAGAGCCGAAGGTCGCACTGCGATCAAGGCTTGGATCGACGAAGGTCAACGCCAGAAGCAAGTTCGGAACCAAGCTTCAAGCAGTCAGCCTCCTCCGAACCCGCAGGTTTAGGAATAATTTAGGATTTTTGACTATGTAAAGCTTCGTGTTTATGAACCTTTATCAATGAAAATATGTTTATCATATTTTTAGGCTTTGTCTCATACGGAAGATATCGAAGTGTTAGATATTAACGACGAACTTCGCTCATTATGGAACACCTTCGAACTTCTAAAGACTTACAAGCGTCCTCGATTTCTAATTCCTCGAGATGACTCCAGCGTAATTGCGCCCGAAGTAATCAAAGATGTATTGTCTTATATTAAGGAGGAAGAAAAAGAGGTTAACGTAAATACTTCATCTTCTGAAGACACTATTTGGTCTGAAGACGAAGATGAAGTTAAAAATAAAAGATCTGAAGATCTTAGAAGCTGGGAAAGAAGCCCCGAACGGCTTCGAACTTGGGCCGAGCTTCAGCAAGAACACAAAGATTTTAGAGCTTCGAAGGGGAGCAAGAGAGTTAAACGCAAAGTTATTAGAACTCCCGGCGCTGGAACTAGTCGTTCCACCCCTAGCTCTAGAGACGAAGAAGTCTTCGATTCCTTCTTGGTATAGATACCAATTTTTCATAATGTAATCTGTAAACACATTCGTTTGAATAATGAATACCGATTTAAAATTGTCTCCATATTTACTAGCCCCTCTTTGGGTATAAGCAACTTCGAACTTTATTCAAAGATGGTTATGCGCAAAGAAAAAACTTCGGAGTACAATTTTTTGGGGGTTCGGAGCCCCTCTGCAATTTAAAGATCTTTTAAAATCTTATAAAATATCTTCGACTATTTGCAGTCGGAAGAATGGCAATTTAGTACCTTTGTTTTATGAAAGAAATCACTTGAGATAACTTTCAAGATACTTTAGTATCTTAGATAATTTGTCACTTTGGACTATGTTAACGGACATTCGAAGCTCATGGCTCAAATTTTGTTTTGCTTTAGCCACCTTTGGCTCATTTTTGCGATCTCTATCGAACCAATGGTTCGGAGTTTGCAATGGTCTCTTTGGACTCTTTTTACGGATGTCTACCAGCCAATGGCTTGGACTCCGTATATTTTGGCCACCTTCGGCTCTTTTTTTGCGGAAGTCTACCAGCCAATGGCTTGGACTTCGCAGATTTTGGCCACCTTCGGCTCTTTTTACGGAAGTCTACCAGCCAATGGCTTGGACTCCGCAGGTTTTGGCCACCTTCGGCTCTTTTTACGGAAGTCTACCAGCCAATGGCTTGGACTCCGTATGATGTGGTTTAGGGCTCTTTTACGGATGCCTACAAGCCGGTGGCTTGGACTCCGGATTATGTCAGCCCCCACGTCGGAAGCTTCGAACTTGCAGGTTCGAAGTCCGAAAATACAACCCAGCTTCATGACACTTCCCTCTCGGTCGACCCCGCGGTTCCAGTGCGTCCACTCAGAAGCTGGAAGTCTATGAGGGGAAGGCACTATCAGGATCGTATGCTTTATTAATTTAGAAGATGATTACAAGCGAATTACAAGGAGCACTTATGCGAAGTATCGCTTTAGGTGCTCCGCATGCCAAGTATGTTGTTGGCATAAAAGTTACACCAACAGGTTCTTAGTAGTCAAGAACAAACAAACAAGAGGTTTGTGCTTTTAGGACAAACTTGAGCCTCCGTAAAGGATAACAACTCAAGAGATCCGAATGTATGTGTTTGAACCACTGGTTCTGCCCCCTTCTTACAAGGTACAATGGGGGGTATTTATAGGGAAAAGGCTTAAAGAATAGACCTATTTACCCCTATATTACAACTGACCTCCAATATTATAAACAAGGTTATACACGGTAAAGTGCCGTAGGGTAGATGGATAAACAAGACATCCAATCAGTCACGTCTTCCTGCTTCGAAGCCTCCTCCTTCCCTTCGGAGGGTCCTTTGTGACTTCGCATCGTGACACCCTCCGACCGTGCTGACGTATGCTTCAAACATTAGTCCGCCATCTTCGGGATCTTCTTAGAGCCCACGGAGGGTTAACCTTTAAGTCCTGGAAATGAAGTAATTTCCCCCAACAGTAGCCCCTCGAATACGCCTTTCTGTAGATAACCTATTTTTAGAAAGAAGGCAGTATACGAAAGGAACATTTTTAGTTTCTGAGGCTTAAAGGGAATGCGAAGATGCTATGATTTAGCCCAGAATATTGGGCCCAATATTTTAAAACATTCGTCTCCGAATTCTGGCATAGTGAGAAAACTCCCTGGGACTAGAACGGTTTCGGAGTATGAACGTCGTGAGAGCGGTTACGAAGTGTCTTTCGTCGTGGAGACGGTTACGGAGTGTGAACGTCGTGGGGTACCATCAATATGACCGTTACGGCGCAAATAGCCGTTACCCTCTGTAAAAAAGAAGTAACGGTCGATTTCTTCAGCGGTTGCACGCCGTTCCAATTACCAGCCCCACCTGTCGGTGACGGAAGCCGAACCTGCAATGTGAAACTTCTCGAAGAGCAGTATAGGTCGTGCGGTTATAAAAGGGGAAATAGGGATTACAAGAAGTTTTTTACTGCATTCACCATTCCTGCAATTCACCTTTTCCTTCAATCTTCCGCACCTTCGAGCATTTGAGCGCAATGGCGAGAACCAGCCACACAACTCCATTGGCGGCCAACACTCTGGCGCAACGGCAGGCGTGGGCCGCATCGGCAGCCACGGCAATGGCGGGGGTCCGGGCGGTGCTTGGCCCAAGAATCCTCGAGCGCTCCGCCCGCCCTCCAAGAAGAAGATGGCTCAGAGCTTTGTCATCGGCCAGTCTATGAGCACCGCGGAGTCCATTGAAGAGGCAGTAGACGGGAAGCTGGGAGCCGGAATGAGGACTCGAGTTCCCGGGACAGAGTCGACTCCACGGCCTCGGAGCGGAGAAGTGGTGGTCTTCGAGGCGTTCTTCGAAGCGGGTCTGGGGCTACCAGCCGTGGATTTTCTGGCAGAGGTACTGGACCTGTTCCACATAACCCTGCCTCAATTGTCCCCCAACGCAATCGTCCGCCTGGCTGTCTTCGAGTGGGCTCTTCGAGCGGAGGGGTGCGAAGGGCGCTCCGAGATCTTCGCAGCGACCCACGAAGCCATCTGTCAGCCGAAGCCTCAAGATGGGCCTGGGGACTCGAAGGTGACTGTGGCCTTCGGCAGCGTTAACTTCCAGCTACGGCGGGAGCATGCTCTCCATTTCCCTGCGAAGGTCATAAACGACCGATGGTATACAAATTGGATACTTCGGTGGTTTTACGTCGAAGTAGGAGAAGACTCCCCCCTTTCGGGCCCTCTTCAAGAAATCTGGTTCCGGAAGGAGGCGGACATCTCCCCGAACCCTAGCTTGCTCACGACGAGGCTAGGGTTGCTGGCTTCAGTGGCTCGTCGTATGAGCATGCGCGGCCTGGCCGAGGAGTTCGTTGGCCTTCGGATCTCACCCCTCGGAGCAAGTTGGCCAATCTCCATCCCGCAAGCCTCGGAGGGGGACCTCCGAAACATAGGTACATCTTTCTCCTGCGGCATCATTTTATATGAACACATTAATTATACTTATGCTTCTTATACCTTTTTCTTTTCAGCGGCGCCTCTGGCCTTAGCTCCGGACGACATAGTCCGGGCTACCGAACGAATTCTCGGAGCCCCTTCGGTGGCCGAGAGGCAGAGGAGGCTGGAATTGGTGGGGAGTTGGGAGCGCTCGAACAGGGTGTGGAGAGCCCTCGGCATGGAGCCCCCGCAGCTTCCCGACTTCGCCCCAGCTGGAGTGGCGGCTCGCAAGAGGAAAGCAGCGGCCGAGCCCTCTAAGAAAGCTGGCAAGCAACCTCTTCAGAAGAAGGCGGCAAAGCAGCCTCCTCACTTGACGCCCGCTTCATCTTCTTCGTCGTCGGATGAGCGGAGCCCGACTCCCGAAGAGGCAGAAGACTCTGGAGGTGCTACAGCGAAGGCCTTCGAAGACTATCTTTTGATTGACGAAGATATGGGGGAGGTCCCCCCAAACCCCTCCGACAGGGAGGGTGTTAGTGTAACTCCATTGACTCCTGCACCCGAAGGGGTTCCCGCGGAGGTCGTGGCCCCGACGGACGAAACCGAGGGTAGGACTTCGGGGGATGACTTTGACAATATCCTCCAGATGTACGAAGTCCTGGATGATCCGGCGATCCTTCCTCAAGCGGCTCTTAGAGGTATTTTCCCGGAGCTCTTTCTTTTTTCGTCGACATTCGCTTGCTATCTGTAGAATATGTTAATTAATCTTGGTATTTGAAATAGGTACCTCTTCGGGTACCGAAGTCCTTGGTGGCGCCCGACGTCCCCGCTTCTTCGGAGACGGTCACCCGAGCGGACCCTCCGGCTCCCCTGGGGGCTCCGAGCCCTGTGGTGGAGAACGTATCCTTCGGAGCGGACTGATGTGCTCCCAGGGACGGAGTTGGCTCCGGCCGTGGCGACCTCGGCTACTGAAGGCGCCTCCGACAACGTGGTTCCGGCCGGAGATGTGGCGGCTGAGGGTCGGAATGTTCTTGCCTCTCCCCCTTTCGTGCCGGGGAGGGGTAAGAGTATTTCCAGCCTGGGCCTTCAGGTTGACCAAGCTGCGCCCTCCGTTGGCAACTCAGAGGACGAGGCTGCAGAGGACGACGCCCGAGCCTTGTCTTGGCTCCCTCTTCTGGCTCCTTTCTTGGAGCATCGGAGCGGCCTTCGAAGGCTCTTGGAGCCCCTGGCTGAGAAAAGCCAGGACATTGCCAATTCGGAGTTGATCTCCGCTTTGAGCGAAGTTAGGGCTTCGAGCCTCAACACGGCCCTCGAAAGGGCTGCCCTTCAGGTATGAAAAAGACACCACAGTTGCTGTATTTTAATGGTCAAAACTTCTTTAGCACTTACCTTGTTTTCTTTGCAGCAATTCGCCCTTGCTAGAGCGGCAGCGACTTCATGCGAGGTCGAAATTAACCGACTTAACCGGAAGGTTACAGCCCTTCAAACAGCTCTTGATGACTCCACCGGGAGGTCTCTCAGGCTGAATGAAGAACTTTTGGAAGAACGGAAGGCTAAGGCAGCGTCTGAAGAAGCCCTTGAAGCCCTCCGCTCTCATGCCCAAGAAGCCGAAGCTGAACGAGTGGTCCTCCGTGCGGAGGTCGAAAAGCTTCGCCAGGATGCGGCTGCTTCGAACGGACATCTGGTGGAACTTCAAGGGGCTCTTAGCCAGGCAATGGCTCAGAAGAGTTCCTTGATGCTTCGGGTGGCCGCGTTGGACGCAACTGTTGCAGGCCTGGAAGTAGCAGAGAGAAAGAATTCCAGTACTGCTGACCGTACCTTGGAAGCTCTTCAGGGTACGTTAGAGTACTTTGGCACCATGTGCCCTTCGACCTCTGCTGCAACCTCCGAGCCGCTCGACCGGAAGCTGACGAGGATCCAGGTAGCTTCGTCGTTGATGAAGAACTCCGGAGTCCGGTACGGAGAGATCTCCGGACAGTGCGCCGCCACCTCGAATCTCTTCGGATTCCCTTCGATTCGGTTAGTGGTTCGTCTCCTGGAGGCTTCGCGGATGATGACCTGCTGCGGCCGTCTTCGGAGGTGGCTTCGGCTTGGGAAGCTTTTCGATCAGCATGGAAGGCGGACCATAAGGTTGCTGCTAAGGCTTGGATTGACGAGGCCCGCCGGCAAAAGCAAGCTCAAGCGAAGCCACCACTCCCGACTTCGCCAGCGCCTTCGGTCCCAGCTCCGCCAACCGACCCGCAGGTCTAGCCGCTTAGGGTTGTTGTGTACCTGTGGTCTTGTAAACTTTGTTAGGTTCTGTCATGCCCTTCGAGCCCTGACTTCGTACTTTTGGAACCTACTGCCGAGCTTCGAAAGGAGTGGGCAGTTCTTGAGAGTTTGAGACCTTATTGCCGCTCCCGCTTTTCTGTTCCTCGCGGAGTCGGGGGGGAAGTTATCCTTGAAGTACGAAGGGACGTTTTGTCTTATATTAAGAGGAAGAAAAGGAAGAGGGGTCTTCATCTTCCGAGCCTGTCGACTGGTCTGACTCGGAGTATCAAGCCGAAAACCTTGCCGAGGCCGGCTCCGAAAGGCTCTTGACGTGGGCCGAACTTCAGGAGGAGCAGAAGAAACTGCGAGCCTCGAGAATAAAGCGAAGTTCCCGGCCAAAAAAGACTTCAAGCTCCGAAGGGCAAAGTAGCCGCAGGGGTAGCTCTAGGGGTCGAAAGGGTCTCCGTTTTTATTGGGTTTAGATAACAATTTTTCTTGATGTATGAGTATAATATTTTAATGTGGAATGCTTCGACAGTATGCTGTGTGACTCCTATCCTCCTACCCCCCTTGTGGGTGGCGGAGCTTTTATCATATATAAGGGTTCGCTAGGCACAATGATCGTCCGAACACCTGCATGCTTCGAATTTTGCACATGTCACCACCGATAAAATAACAAATTTAAAGTCCTTAGACTCTTCTACGGATCCTAACAAGCCGGAGCCTGGAATCCGTAGGTTGGCCACCTATGGCTCTTTTACAGATACTTCGTACCCGGAGGCTTGAAATTTTGTCTTGTTTAAAGTCCTTAGACTCTTCTACGGATCCTAACAAGCCGGAGCCTGGAATCCGTAGGCTGGCCACCTACGGCTCTTTTACAGATATTTCGTACCCGGAGGCTTGAAATTCTGTCTTGTTTAAAGTCCTTAGACTCTTCTACGGATCCTAACAAGCCGGAGCCTGGAATCCGTAGGCTGGCCACCTACGGCTCTTTTACAGATACTTCGTACCCGGAGGCTTGAAATTCTGTCTTGTTTAAAGTCCTTAGACTCTTCTACGGATCCTAACAAGCCGGAGCCTGGAATCCGTAGGCTGGCCACCTATGGCTCTTTTACAGATACTTCGTACCCGGAGGCTTGAAATTCTGTCTTGTTTAAAGTCCTTAGACTCTTCTACGGATCCTAACAAGCCGGAGCCTGGAATCCGTAGGCTGGCCACCTACGGCTCTTTTACAGATACTTCGCACTCGGAGGTTTGAAATTCTGTCTTGTTTAAAGTCCTTAGACTCTTCTACGGATCCTAACTAGCCGGAGCCTGGAATCCGTAGGTTGGCGGAGCCACTGAACCAATGGTTCGTAGCCAGCCCCTTGGGTTTTTTCGAAAAATGCTTGGCTCTGCTAGCATCACCGACCTCCGAATGCGTCCATCCGGAGGGTGGGATGTTCGAAGGGCAAAACAAATCTCAACCCTTAGCTTTATTTATAAAAGGAGTGTTACAAGTGATTACAAGGAAGCCTTAAGCGTAATATCTCTTAAGGTGCTCCGCATGCCACGCATGTTTCAACTCTTCTCCTTCTAAATTAGCTAATTTAAACGATCCAGGGCGTCCTGAGCGTAAGATAACATATGGTCCTTCCCATTTGTTTCCTAGCTTCCCCGGAGCTATTACATTTCGCAATACTAGATGACCTGGTTTTAACTCAGTTAACTTGACCTTCGGGTCATACCATGTCTTTGTGCGCTCTTGGTACTTCGTCAGGTTGGCGACAGCTCAAAGCCTTGTTTCTTCTGACAAGTCTATTGAAGCACTCCGATCATCTTCGTCTTCGTGTTGAATTACGCGAAGTGACTCCCCTTTGAGCTCCATAGGGGTCATGGCTTCGTCTCCGAAGAGCAATCTGAATGGCGTGAAGCCGGTTGATCTAGTTTGCGTGGTTCGGATAGACCATAAAATTTTAGGTAGCTCTTCGACCCATAAGCCCTTGGCCAATCCCACAATTCGGCGATTTAACCCGGAGAGGATATTCCCGTTGGCTCGTTCGACGGCTCCGTTGGATTGCGGATGTCGCACTGCTGCGAAGCATAGCTTAATGCCCAATTCCTCACAGAATGTTTGGAAGGTATCAGCTTCGAACTGGGTTCCGTTATCCACCGTTAATTCTCTGGGGACTCCGAACCTGCATATAATATTCTGCCAGAAGAACCTTTGCATGTTCTTTGACGTGATGGCTGTTAGGGGCTCTGCTTCCACCCATTTTGAGAAGTGTTCTATTGCTACGACCGCAAATTTCAAACCGCCCTTTGCTGGTGGGAAAGGGCCTATGAGGTCCATGCCCCATCTAGCCATCGGCCATACCGGGGCAATAACTTGAAGTTGAGTTGGTGGGCGATGGCTCCTTCTGCCCATCCATTGGCAGCCTTGGCATGTTCGAACTAGGTCTTCGGCGTCTCTGACGATTGTCGGCCAATAAAAACCTTGCCGGAGCGTCTTGCCTGCTAGCGCTCTAGGAGCTAGATGACCTCCGCACAGCCCTTCGTGGATGCCTCGAAGTATGTCTTGTCCTTCAGGTTGAGAGATGCATCGAAGCAGTGGTGAGCATACTCCGGCCTTATACAGTATTTCCCCAATAAGTTTGTAATTTCGAGCTCTTGATTGCAATCTTCGAGCTTCTGGGCCTTCCGGAAGGTCATTGCTACCTTGCAACATAGTTATTATCGGGGTTCGCCAATCCGTAGCTTGAATACACATTATTTCTGACGAGGGTATTTGGTCAGCTGCTGGCTACTCTAATTCTTCGTAGAAAGCGCCCTCTGGGAGGTCCACTGCTCCTGCTGCAGCCTTTGCAAGGATATCTGCAAGTTGATTTTCTGCTCGTGGTATGCTTCGAACTGTAAACCCTTTGAATGCTGCTTCTGCCTTGCGGATTTCTTGAAGGTATTGTGCGAGATGTGGGTTTTTTGCTTGGAAGCTTTTGTCAATATGCCCCGCGACGACTTGGGAATCTGTCTTGATCACTATCCTTGTAGCTCCGAGTGCTTTAGCCTTTCGGAGGCCTAGCAAGATTCCTTCATACTCGGCGACGTTATTAGTGGTTCGAAAGTTAAGCCTTGCTGAATACATTGCCTTTTGCCCTGATGGTGACAAGATTACTGCCCCTGCTCCGGCACCTGATGCTTGATAGGCTCCGTCTGAGAATATTGTCCAGAAACCGTCGGAGGGTTCTTCCGGAGTCCATACTGCAGATGGAGTCCACTCTGCTACGAAATCTGCTATAATTTGAGATTTAACGGCCGTCCTTGCTGTGAAGGAGATTTCGGAGGGTGCCAGCTCGACTGCCCACTTTCCAACCCTGCCTATGGAATATTTGTTTCGGAGCATATCTCCAAGAGGATACGATGTAGGGACAATAAGGTTATGCGCCAAGAAATAATGCCTTAGCTTTCGCGAGGCCATCACTAAAGCATAAGCAAACTTTTCAAGCTCGGAGTATCTGATCTTGGCTCCTGATAATGCCTCCGAGACAAAATAAACTGGGTTTTGCACCAGCTTCTCTTTAAGCTCGACTTCTCGGACCAATACTGCGCTTACTGCTGATCCTGTCGCTGCAAGGTATAAAAGCAATGTTTCCCCTGGAAGAGGAACGGTTAAGGTTGATAATGTTCCGAGGTATGCTTTTATTTCTTCGAAGCTCTTTTGGCACTCCGGCGTCCAGCTGAAGCTTTCGGAGCCTTTGAGTGCCTTGAAAATTGGGAGGCTTCGCTCTGCCGATCTGGACAGGAACCTGCTGAGTGCTGCTAGCCTTCCTGCTAGTTTCTGTACTTGCTTCAAATTCTCGGGTGGAGCCATTCTTTGTAGTGCACTTATTTGCGTTGGGCTGGCTTCGATCCCCCTGCTTGAAACTAAGTATCCTAGCAGCTTCCCTGCTTGTGCTCCGAATATACATTTTTCGGGATTGAGGCGTACTCCACATGCTTGGAGGCTCTCGAAAGTTTCATCTAAATCTATGCTATGCTGATGCTTTTGAGCACTTTTTATTACAATATCGTCCATGTAGGCCTCGACATTGCGGCCTATCTGATGACCTAAAGCCTTAGCTATTAAGCGAGAAAATGTGGCTCCGGCATTCCGCAAACCAAAGGCATTCTTACATAGCAGAATACTCCCGAAGGAGTTATGAAACTTGTCTTGGCCTCGTCTTCGCATTTCAGCCATACTTGATGGTACCCAGAGTAGGCGTCGAGGAAGCTTAATAATTCGGAGCCGGCTGTGGAATCTATTAATTGATCTATTCGGGGCATTGGGTAGGGGTCTCGCGGGCATGCTTTATTTAATGATGTGAAGTCAATACACATGCGCCATTTGCTGGAATCCTTTTTTCTTACAAAAACAGGGTTGGCCAACCACTCAGTATGGGCCACCTCCCTGATAATGCCAGCTTTTAACAACTTTTCCACTTCGACCTTGGCTAAATTTGCTCTTTCTGTTGATAGCTTTCGGAGCCCCTGGCGCACCGGCTTGGCCTTCGGGTTGACGAGCAGACTGTGCTCGATGATGCTTCGGTCGACCCCCGTGATATCTTCGTCGGTCCAAGCGAACATGTCTAGATTCTTCTTGACGACTTCTTCTAACGAGGCGGTTATCTCCGGAGATAGCCCCTTGCCGAATTTTATTGGGTATTCTTTGCCGTCTTCTGAGATTATTCTTGTCTCGACATCACCCTCCGGGCTTGGTTTGAGCGAGGATCCCTTCGGGGGGCTCAAGGCCTCCGGTGCTTCTTTGGCGCTCTCCGCCACATTATGCACTTGTCGAGGGTCCAATGGCTGCCCGTGGCCATATTCCGTCCTTCTGGCTACAGCCTGGTCTCCTGAAATAGTGAGCACTCCACCTTGTGTGGGCATTTTGAGACAAAGGTAATTGTGATGCGCTATAGCCCCGAATTGGTTTAACATCCCTCGACCAAAGATAGCATTGTAAGCGTAAGGGGCATCCACCACGTCGAAAATCACCTCTTCTACTCGGGCCAGCGGCCCCTCTCCGAAGGCAACCTCGAGGCCTATTTGACCGAGGGCATCGAGAGGCGGTCTTGAGAACCCTTGAAGTGGCCGTGCTGCTGGGAGTAGATGCTTCCGGGGTATACACATCTGGTCGAAGGCTTGGACAAGAGTATGTCTGCGGAGCTTCCACCGTCCACCAGGATCCTCCGAACATCAGCCCCTGCTATATCGGCAGAGATGACTAATGGGTCAGCATGGGGAAACTTCACCCCTACTGCATCGCTGGCTGTGAATGAGATGGGCACACGGGACCATTCTGGCATCCCCTCAGCGGAACTTGAAGTCCCAATGTGCCCAACCCTCGCGGACGTACTCGCGGCGCTGTCTCTTGGACATGCTGCCGAGGGTCCCCCCTCCGGAGATGGGCAGGACCACTCTCTTGCCGCGGTCTTGCGGATCTTCGTGCCTTGGTGGTGGCATAATACTGGCCACCGGTAGCCGTATGGGGGCTTCGAGTGCACCGGCTCGGGCCACATCTTGAACAGGCTCCGATCGTGCCGTAGGTGGAGCCCGGTCCGAAGTACCCCTCCTGGTATTTCGGTCAATGTATTCACCCCGAAGGGTTAATATCGTCTTGCAGTCCTTCGTGTCATGGCTTCTATTATCGCCATGCACGCAGCAGAAATGACTCTGGCGCCTTCCAGGCATCCTTTCTTGAGGTACCGACGGCCCAGCCTTGAAATTTTTTACCTGCTGGAAATTGGCAGGTGCCTTCGAAGCTGAAGGTGTAATGTTTAGCACTTCCGAACGGAAATGCTTCTTCCCTCGCTTGTACTCGCCAGGGCGGCTGTCTTGTGGAGGTTGCGGTGGAGCGGTGGCTTCTGGCTCCCTTTTGACTTCCCGGAGGGTGGGTAGTGCTGCCTCAGCTCGCCGAAGACATCCTTCCTCTGCCTTGGCATATTGCTCGAAGTATGCCATGAGCTGTGCTACGGATGCTACCGGCTTTCGATGGAGTTTGCTGAGGAGGTCGGGGTTCAGCACCCCTTCGCGGGCAGCATCAACTACCGAAGAGGTAGTAAGGCCCTTGATCTGTGACTTGGTGTGGGCGAAGCGTGTGAAGTACTCTCGGATGGTTTCTCCCTCTCGCTGCTTTACCTGGAACAAACTTCCTGTGGACATTGGGGCCACGAAAGTGCCTTGGAAGTTGCTCACGAACTTCTTTTTGAGTAGCTCCCATGACTTGATCGATCCTGGTTTTAGGGACCAGAACCATCGGAGCGCCACGCCTTCGAGAGCGAGTGGGAAGCATTTTGCCATGGTGCTTCGTACCCCTCTGCTTGCTTCTATAGCCAGGGCGTACGAGCGGGCGAACTCTCCGGGGTCCGACCCCCCGGAGTACTTGTGCAGCTTCGAGGCCTTGAACTTGGGGTCGAAAGGCACTCTCTGCAGATCAGGGTGCAACGGAGACTCATTGTCGAAGGACGCATTCTCGGCCTCCTCTTGGACTTGTACAACTTCTAGGGATTCATTGGTGCCCTCTAGGGATTCATTGGCTTAAAGTACTCGTCTATGGCTTCGAGCGACCGTTTGTTATGCCGGTACCCCAAATGTGCCTTGGGATCTCCGGAGATCACCTCGGGTAACCAACAATCGTCTCTGACGGGACGTCACTTCTAAAATCACAATGACCGCGGATATCCTAGGATCTCATCTTCAAGAGATTTTGATGAAGGTCCCACTCGTCAGCGATGAGGGTTGGCGTAGGAAAGGTGAGAACAGGCATCACACATAAGCTTGTAGTGTAAGCCCCTAATCTCTATAAAAAGGAGACAATGTGATCTATTATCGTGAAATATCCTAGCTTCCAATACTTAGCTTTTGAAACTTTCATCTTCCATCGCTTTCTCTCTCGAAAGCCTCCAAGAATCTTCACAAATGACTAAGAAAAGTGCCAAGGGGTCCGCTTTGAGCTCCCCACTTGTTCAACCATAGGCGGCGGCGATGGTGGTGGCGCCAGGGGCTTCAGGTGCCCCTAGGGTTTACGCCCCTCGAGACCTCTGGCCGCCGTTTGAACAGTATCTAGAGCAAACCTTTCTTCTAGACCAATCGACCTGCATCGAGGAGACAATAAAGGAGGCGGTGTTCGAGCATCTTGGACCTAGAGCTGCAGTACGGGTCCCTAAAGATGAAGTTATTCCTAAGTCGTGCAAAGGGGAAGTGGTGGTCTTCGAGGCCTTTTTTGACACAAGGCTCGAGCTACCATCATCGGAGCTCTTAGCCGAAGTCCTTCGGCTATACCACGTGGACCTCTTAGCCGAAGTCCTTTGGCTACATTCGAGTGGGCCGTATAGGCATAGGGGTGCGAAGGGAAGGCAGGAGGGGAACACCCTAATTTTTTGCCAAATAAAATTTTTTAGAAAATAAAAATTGAGAAAAGAATTATTTAAATTGTGAAAAGATGGAAAGGAATTAAAAATCTTAAGAAATAATCCATGTTTTGGGTTGGAAATTTTTTTGTTAAATTCTCCAAGTCAAGAATATTTTAGGAAATTTTTCCAAATTTTTAGGACTTTTGCAACTAGTATAGAAATTACAAATGAATTTCAGCAATTATTTTAATTGAAAAATGAATTTTAATTCATGTTGGGCTGCCTCCCTCCAATCTCTCTTCGCAGCCCAGCCCATTCCCACGCTCTCGATGATATGTGGACACCGCCTGTCGGCGCCAATGTCTACCCGCACGTGCATCTCTCTCTCCCTACCATGTGACCCTACCTCGTGAGTCTCGTGTCCCCGTCTTTGCCCGCTGACTGGTAGCCCCCAACTGTCAAACCCGTTGTCTCCACCTCGAACATTTGTTGGAATCCCCAAATCTCTCACTACCGCCAAACCCTAGCGCCTCCGCCCAACATCTCCGGCCGATTGGCCCCTATATTAACCCCGGCCTCGATCCCCCCAACCCGTATCCACCCTCAGCCTTGCCGATCATCACCTCATCGCCGGTGATCACCACAAATACCCTCGTCGCTCGGTTTTTGCTCTGATCGCCTCACCTCGCTGCTAGTGACCTCGCCAGTCCCCACCAGCTGCATTGTCGTGACCACCATTGCATCCCCATCCTCTGCATTGACCCTGACTAGCTATCCTATCATCGGATTTCGCCGGAGTTACTGACCCAAGGAGATCCTTCGGCCTTCGCTCACCGCCAGCCGCCGTCCGTCATCGCCGGTGACCATCTTACGTACCATTGAGTTCCTCATCCTATTTTGATTCCAACCACACCTTCCAATTGCCTCATCATCGCTCGTCATCACCGGAATCACTCACCGCCGCACTCTGTCGCCACCGGCAATGAGACGCGTTCTACAAAACCCTCGCCTGCTGCAAAACCCTCAACACAATCGGCAGGTGCCAACACTACAATGGCTGATTAGACAAAGTTTGTCGAACACTTCGTTCGACCAGGAGACTGACATGACAGCCCCATTACCTACACCCACGCTCCATGGGGTGGGTAGACATGATCCATCCCAGAACGTGTATCTCTTCGGTAGGGGTACACCACCATCCCAGCCTTTGGCCGCGCCACAAAGGCTGATCAGGCAAGAGGTACTCCAACCCATATACGGGATTGCCATGAACATGTTGCTAGATCTCATGCGCAAAGGGGGCACCCGATGGCATTCCTTAAGGGTACCATCAGACCACATACTATGGAGCACCGCCCTACTACAATGAAGAACAAAAATACAATGTTGTTCGGTTGGATCAGTATTAGCAGCCCCCAACGACTGACCGATATCTCGCACCAAACTAGCAAGAAGACGATTGGGTGAACCGAATTACTGAGGTGATTCGAGACCAATTTGGACTCAAGCCCAAGGACCAGACCTACGTGTATCGGCGACCATGCCTGGAGTGGTTCGATCGGGTGTCATTTCCAAATCGATACAAGGTCCCCGACTCACCAAGTTCTCAGGGCAAGACTCGATCTCCACGATAGAGCATATTAGTCATTTTCTCGCTCAGTGTGGTGAGGCATCGGCTGAAGAAGCACTGAGGGTCAGGTTTTTCCCACTATCGCTATCAGGATTGACCTTTGCATGGTTCTCATCACTACCAGTGAACTCTATGAAAGGATGGGCAAATTCGGAGAAGAAGTTTCATAAATATTTCTTCGCCGGGATACACGAGATGAAGCTCACCAATTTGATGGCGGTAAAGCAAAAGATGGACGAGTTAGTCCAAGATTACACGTAGAGGTTTTCGTGATGTGAGGAGGTGTTATAGCCTGAACCTCAGTGATGCGCAACTGGCCAAGCTAGCATTCCAGGGGCTCCTGAACCCAATAAAGGATAGGTTTTCATCGCAGGAGTTTGAGAGCCTATCACACCTGGTACAACAGGTATCGTCCCATGAGAGCAGATTCCAGGAAGCGAAAAGGGATAGGGTGGCATATGCTCATACATCCCATTCAGACTCCGATTAGGACAGCGAGCCCGATGCGGAGGTCGGTTTGGTCGAATGGACCAGAAATAAGAAACAGACCGTGCGTCCATGGGTGAAGCCAGCTTATAAAGAGAAGTATGATTTTGACATCAACAAGACCAACATGATATTTGATCTATTTCTCAAAGAAAAGCAGATTCAGTTGCCACCTAACCATGTGATACCACCCATCCATGAACTGAAGAAAAAGAAATACTATAAGTGGCATAACTCCCTGTCTCGCCACACTAACGAATGCAAAGTGTTTAGACAATAGATCTAATCGGTCGTGGAGCAAGGCTAAATCAATTTCGATCATGCGAACAAGGTGATGAACATCGACGATCACCCCTTCCGGTCAACATGGTGCATGCGCACCACACTTATGACCGGCACTCGTGGAAGAGTGGGCAAACTAATAGTAGGGTCACCTCCTCAAGTTTAATCGGAAAATATGAGAAGTAAAGATAAAGGATGGATGGTGGGGATGATCATGAGTACTCACGATTCAACCCCCATTGGAATTGTGAGTTCTTTAGATTCTACTGGAACAAGGGCTCCATCTGCCGTCAATGGATAACTGCCCTGAGTGCAGCAGCGAAGACAGGTGGCAGGGCGATCATGATTCGAGCATTGACATGGTGAGGCCACATAGTTAGGAAAGGTTGGCCACCCATGGGAGGTTATCGCCGCCAAGGGTGTCGATACTTGAAAGGCTAGGGCCCATCAACGCAAGGAAAACGGTCAATCTACCGATGGCGACGCCACCACAGGAAAGCCATAGTGGTACCCTAGTGGAATATTTACAAAGAATCAAAAGAGAGTACAATGGCTGTAGTAGAGAGAACTGAGGATACAAAGCCATGAGAACGAGACTGATCGGCCCCGAAGGATTAAAAGTTAAAAATCCTAGAAACACAATTAATGAGTTAGAAATAGAAAATTGATCCAGAAAAATACAAAAAAATTACATAATATAACTTATGTTATATATTGAGTGTAGAAAAATTTTCAATCTCAAACAAAGTTACAAATATCTTATTGTCTTGTATTGCTAAAAACCCTCACTAACTTAAGTATTTCATAATTATATAATAAATAAAGAAATAAACCATACATATTAATATTCACTAAATTAAGTATTCCATAATTATATAAATAATAAATAAACCATTGATATAGTGATGTCATGTCATCTTGAGTGTAAGTTTAATCTGTGTGAAATCCTAAAACGGATACGGATGTATCCATTTTCGTATCCACATTCAGCAGAATTCGGATATCTATTTCCATATCCATATTTATAAAACGAATTCGGATGTTTCCGAATGTCATCCATATATAATTCGGATACTGGATACAGATATCCATATTTATAGTTATTCGAATACGAATACGGATAATTTAGATATTTTAACATCCATATCCATCCCTAATCACACGGCGTTGCCTCGCGCGGCCCGCCCGCAAGCGCTTGTCGGCCGCTGTGCCTGCCACCCACGGCCGCCAACCGTCATGCGCCATGCAGCACCATGGTTGTGCCCCCCACGCCGCCTCACTTCCTGCTCCCCTACCTCACTCACACCGCCGCACGCCTCGGTCTGCCCGCTCCGCTACTTCGCTTTTTGCGCCAGGCACTACATAGTTGTTTCATTTGTTACAAGTAAATAGATTCATTTATTAGCCTTTGATTGAAATGATACACGGTGAATTTTGAGCAGTTTTCTATCCAATAGGAATCCTTTTGTCCAATGGTCGCTAGTAGTAATGGGGAAACTTGAGGCGCATCTGCATGTTATCTTACTGAAGGGCGCCTCGAGTTCCACACCCGCAAGCGCAACATGCAAGGCCCCAACGGGTGGAGTGCTTCGAGTATGGTGCGATCAGGCGTAGTGAGCTGGCGAGCAAGGCGGCACCGCCAAAAGGGGAGCAAGCGCACAACGCAGTCGAATAGGCCTCGATTTTTTTATAAAAAAAATATCGTCAGTGCTGTTGGACCGTTGGTTGATGACAGATCAACGGCCGACACTTGTTAGACCACGGATTTTGCCTAATTAACCGTCGTGGCTTGTTCGTCCATTGATCAACCAAATTAGGCTGATGGTCTACCGATAAATGTCTTTTTTTTGAATCGCCATACCAAATTTAAAATTTTATTTAAAAATATTATTAAAAAATCATATTACATGTGGGCCAATTGTTTTTTGGGAGTTGAGGTGCATTGTGTTGGGTTTCTCAATATGCTCTGTGCCTCGGAGAATGTTGATCCAAGCTCTTGGACCATACATGTTACTTTGGATGACATGTGGGCCTTATAGATTCTGGATTTTGTATGGTGCAGTTCACCAGGTGGATAAGTTATTTTTTCCATGCTGCATGTTGTTGTGCATGAACTCGTCCGATGCGGCTTGCTATCTATGAGGTGGACTGCTGCTCTTCAACCATGTAAGAATGGAACGGAAGAAATGCTGCATATCATAACACACGTCAAAACACTAAACAATGCATCCTAGTAGGGCAAAATTATTGGCCAAAGGCCTTCCTAAATCCCTCAACATGTGCAAATTAATCAATTCCTGATCTTTTGGCAAAAGTGGGGAAATAGCCTTGTTCATGCATATTTGCTCCCATGTTCTTAAACAAGTGTATGAAAAGTTCTGGAATTTTGAACCAGGTAACAACCTGCCAATTAGTGCAAAAAATTTCTGGTACACAATACAAATACAATTGTAGTGTATACAGCTATTGACTACGGTAGCATTGCAATATAGCCCAGTTTTTGCAACAGATAAATAAAAAATATTGTACATGATAGTGGGCTGATTTTCTAAACTGAAATTAAGGCTTTTGTCCTCGTTCTTGATCTTGTTCAACTTCACCCTTGCCAACAAGCTGTTAACACCAATCACGCAATAAACTACAAGTTAACTCCAACCTCAAAACATCGATGGTAATCAAAAGGCATAATTCCAATAGTCAACCCTATCAAATTTGTTATACGGTTTCAAACATATCGATCAAACTAAGAATGGAACATGGCATAGAACTGTTAGCACTCACAGGAGGCAGCAAATAAGACCTATTTCTGAGTAACTATAGTCAATTCCATGAGTCAACAGGATATCAGTCTCATAAAGAGGAGCGTGGTGATCACAAGGTACACTGTTAGCCCAACATCACGCAATGAACTTCATAAGGTATTAAGGATATTGATATGCGAGGGTTGAGAGGGGCATTTGTGCTGCACAGAGGCCTCGTGGTGGGCTTTGGACGAACATAAAGTCCTAACAAACCTAACAAAGTATGTTGCCCTCACTAAGGACATATATAACAATGTTATGACTATTCTAACAAGTGATGGTGACACTGATGACTTTCCGATTAAAATAGGACTTTATTAAAAGTCAACTTTAAGTCTTTATCTATTTATCTTAGTGATGGATGAGATCAAAAAGGGCATACAAGGAGATATCTCTTGGCATATGCTTTTCAGTTGATGATGTAATACTACTTGATGAAAGCCGAACAAGAGTAAATGGAAAATTAGAGCTGTGGAGGCATACTCTGGAGTTTTAGGCTTATCAGGACTAAAACTGAATATATTATATGTGATTTTAGCACTATTACACATGAGGTGGGAAATGTTAGCTTAGAAAGTCAAATAGTGCACAAGAAGGATATCGATGCTTCAAAGAGATGAGAATATCTATGAAGATGTTAGCCTAGAATCAAAGTTAGGTAGATGAAGTAGCAACAAGCATGTAGAATTCTGTAAGATATGAGGGTACCACAAAAGTTAAAAGGGAAGCTCTATACAACAGCAATTACACCTACCATGTTGTATGGTGCAGAATGTTGGCCAACAAAAAACGAGATGTTCAACAAGTTGAGTGTTTCAGAAATGTGTATGTTGAGTTTGTTTTGTGGGCACACAAGATATCACATGCATGATAGTTTCTAGAACACATTACCGAATTGGCCCCTAACCTAGTCGGCACGGTAGCCTCCGCTGCCATCAAGGTAGATGCTCCAACTTGGCTAAATCTAATCTAAGTCTTTATGGACTAATTCTTTTCATAAATTTCTAATTACAAACTATGGACCTCTTTATATATGGCATAGGTCCCCTTATTTCAAGGACAAACAGACTCTAACTACAATTGGACTCTTAACCCTAAACCTACCCTAATTCTAATAGTCCTAGGCAAGTACTATTCACGTGAACATTACAAAGTGAGTACGGTTCATGGGCCCATGGTTGTTCATGGGTTGGGTTTGGCCCAAAACCCTAGCCCATGACATCTACACCACTCTTTTTTAGCATCTTGCCCTTGAGCTATCGGACAACATTAAACCTAACTCGATAGCTCACACGAATACGACTCAAGCCTTTACATCTCGACTTGATGTGGACTCCATCTTATCCCTCGTAGAGATATGTTGGTGTTGTTTCTGGTCACATGTGTGGCCTGGTAGGTTTATTAAACTCCATTGCAAGTCCTACAATCTTACAAGGTTATGAGTGTGTCAATCAGTTTGACCCTACAACTAATAAGGGACAGGAGAAAACATTAGTAGCAACGCTGATCGACTATCGAGCCGATGACCATGGTGATAAGAAATAGTCGTGAAAAACGGTGGCTATCGGCTACTGAGCTGATAACCAAAGCCAGACCATCGGAATAGGTTATGCCATCGGCCGATGCATATAACACGCCATCGGGCTGATGTAACATGGAATCAAGGATAACTTATCGGCTTGTACTCTGATAGAAATTAAATCAAACATACCAGAAAATGAATAGATACTATTAAATCACTGTAACAGCAAGATTGGACTTAACCAAGATAGTCGCTAAATCATGAACAATTAATAGTACCTTAACACATCGGGCGTGCTTTATTTAGATGAATGGTGTACAACACAAATCAGATACAATAGATCAATATGTACGACTCAACCGATGAAGCCTTGAACCACGATACCTAAATCGCATTAATCCAAGAGATTGTAGCGATGCAACCTTAGACCTAGCAAATACAAGATAAATCGGCGATCGTACTGATCGAACCAGTGCTTCGAGAAATCAAAACGATGCAACCTCGAAAGATACCAATCTAGCCGATATGATCGTTGGGGTGGTGAGACTCACCTCTTCGTCGAAGATCAAAATCATCAAGCCCAGCTAAAAGTGTCAAGTCCTACCAGGATTAAACCTTGGAAGCCAAAGGTGGTGATGCGTCGAAAGTAGTTTGCGGTTGTGTTTGTAGATTCATCTATCCTAGCTAATAGGTACATCTCTACTATATTAAAGCCTCCAGTGGTCGTCCGTCTGCACCACGCGCAGCGCGTCCGCACCGCGCTGACCAATTCCCGCCTTGGCCCAATAAGCATTCTCGCCGCCTCGGCCCATTACGCGCACGCAAGACACGCGAAACCCTAGCTTCTCTAGCCAGCCTCGCACCCATTCCGCTACCGCGTGCAGCGCCGCCTCAACGTGACGCAACTGCCTGGACTGCCCGTCCGCGCGCAGCGCGCCAGCAGTCCGCGCGCGGCTCAACCGCCTGGACCAAGTCGTCCGCAGGCGCACTAGGGAGTTCCCTCTCCCACGCACAGCGCTCGGCCTAGCTCGACCACGTCCCGTGCGCCCCTCTTAATAAACCCGAAACCTCCCCTCCGTTCAGACATCCCTCTCCTCTCTCGACACTATCAGTTCCTCTGCTCTTTCCCTCTGCTCGGACAAACATCTACTCATACACAGGTTTGTTTTGTTCCCTACGTCCCCTGCTAAACCTCTTCACTGACCCTACAAACCCCAAGAACTTAGAATAGACAACCAGATCATACAATCATATCAAATACAAATCAAAAAATCAAAAAAAAACAGAGGATTAGGGTTAAACCCTAACCCTAACCGCCGCTCGCCGCCGCTCCGCCGCGGGCTAACCTTGGCCCCTCGAGTCGTCGCACCGCTGCTCGCCGGTGGCCGGGACCGCTCCGCCGCCGCGCCGCCGCTCGCCGGAGGCCAGGAAGAGGCCGGCGAACCCTCTCGGATTCCAAGGGTTTTGGCCACCGTGGGCTAGCTCGACGAAGCCCCGCTCACCCTCGGGTGAGCGCGGTGCTCCGGCGAGCTAGCCGGTGGCGGCCGACCGCTGGTCGCCGTCGCTGTCGCGGCCTCTGCCACCGCGCGCACGCTCCGCCGCGCGCCGCCGCGCGTCGCCGCTCTCGCTCTCGGGCTGAAGGGGGGGAATGTTTTAGGGTTAGGTTTTCGCCGGCGCGTGGGTTTTATGCGGGTGAAAACTGGCGCCTGGCCGTCGGATCAAATTCGACGGCCAGGATTAACTGGATCTAAATCGGCCTAGGCAGAGAGGGAGGTTTCCTGGCCCAGGCCCAGGTTGCAGGGTGCGCGCGCGCGGCGAATTCCTGGCCTGGGCTCAGGACTTCATTGGCCTGCCGAAAGGCGCTCTTGGGCCAGGCCTTTTTGCACTGTTGGGCCGAAATTTGCTTTTAATTTTTCCAGAATTAAGAAATTATTTTCTGTTTTTAATTATTCTCTGGAAATTAAGAAAAATGCCTGTTGGGGGAAAATATTCCATCTTCAGGGTTATTGCAGTGACGAGATAAAGACTGGTGATTAAGACGAAGACTTCTAACATATAACTTCAGAGATGCATTAAGTCAAGTTCGAAGTATGATGACGGGCTCTAGTTCGGAGTATATCTTCGAACATGGACTCTTCCGGGAGCTTCTTTGCCATCTAAGATGGAAGACTTATCTTCTTTCTCATTAGATTAGTCTTTTACCATTTTAGCCCTATTAAGGGTACCGAATAGTTTCCACTATGTCGGTTGTAATAGAGGGGTAAAAGGGTCTTTTCCTTAATGTTTGGGCCTATAAATACCCCCCGTTTTACCCTGTAATACGGACCGAATACAAGTTATTCAATACACACTTTCAAAATATTCTAAGTTATTATCCTTTCGGAGGCTTGGAATAGTTTTCTTCATAAACACATCGTTTGTTAGTTTCTAATCTTCAGAAACCTGTTAGCGTAATCTTTTACTGCCAACAGTTGGCGCCGTCCGTGGGGAACCTAGTCCAAGAAACTTCATTCTCTACCAACTTCTTACACCATGCCTCCTAAGCGGAGCGCAGCTAGTAACCCTGTTCGGAGGTCCCCTCGGACCTCCGGAGTAAGATCTCCAGAGACAGTTGAGGTCGGAGGACCGTCGACGTTTCCTCGACCTCAAACCCCGAAGGGATTCCCATTCCTCGAGCATACGGAGTTCCTCCGCAACTCCATCTATACTTCGGTCGCCCTGGAGTCCCTCTTCCACCTCAGGTTCCACTACGAACTGATCCCTACAGTTCTCAAGACCCGGAAGATCCTTCCAGAGGAGATGAAGACAATCTTGGTGATATGGCCGCTCAAATAGCCAGTCTCCAAGCTGAAGTTGCAAGGTGGCGGCAAGAAGCCGCGAATAGGCTTCGCTCTCAAGCCACCCCATCCATTCCTGAAGTACCCAAAGACGACGAGGTTATTTATCCTGAAGCCCCCGAGAATGCTTCCTTTGACACTGAGTCTCCACTGCATCCCGAGCTGTAGAAAGTACGCTTCGACCTGAAGTTCAAAACTTCGAAGCTTTGCAAGTATGCTGGAGATGAAGATCCTGGAGAATTTGTCCGCTCTTATGCTCTAGCAATTGAAGCCAGTGGGGGAGTGCGGGACACTATGGCGAAATTCTTTCCCCTTGCTCTGCAAGGAGTGGCATTGCGGTGGTTCTGGTCTTTGAAGCCAGGATCAATTAATTCATGGGGGCAGCTGAAGAAGAAGTTCGTAAGCAATTTCCAAGGCACCTTCGTGCCCCCAATGTCAACTGGAAGTCTTTTCCAGGTGAAACAGCTCCCTAGAGAGACATTAAGACAATACTTCAAGCGCTTCGCTCATACGAAGTCGCAGATTCAAGGGTTAACTACATGTTGTCAGTAGTTGACGCAGCTCGAGAAGGAGTGATTCATCCAGGCCTCCTTGATAAACTTCACCGGAAAAGCATATCTTCTGTTTCTCAGTTGATGTCATATTTTGAAGAGTATGCAAGGTCAGAAGAAGGATGGCTTCGAAGAACTGCTACAACCCCGTCGATAGTGCAAGAAGTGAAGTTGAAAGTAAAACTTCAGCGCAGCCGCAAGAGCCTAGCTTCGAGGTTTAGCATGACAGGCGTAGGGGGCAAAAGCATCCTCGTTCAGAAGTGCTAAACATTGCACCCCCGCAGAAGTTTGCCCAAAGAGCTCCGCAACCTTCGGGGAACAAGGCCAGCGGCTGGAGGCCGCTAGGGAAACCGGCTGGCAAGGGCCAGACCCTTTTCTGCTGTATTCATGGTGAAAACCAAAGTCACGCAACTGATGCATGCAAAGCTATACTTGCCCTGAGAGGAGAATATCTGGAAAGAACTTCGGGTCGAGGTACTACTGACTGAGTTCCAGTTGAAGTGCGTCCAGAACCTGTCCAAGCTGTGGCGCGGATAGAAAATTTTGAAGCTGCAAGACGCCCTCCGGTGGTCAATATTATGCCACCTCCGAAGCAAGAAGAGGGGCAAGACCGAGGAAAAAGAGTAGTCCTCCCCATCTCCGGAGGAGGTACTCTAGGAAGTATGTCAAAGAGGCAGAGAAGAGAGTATGTCAGAGAGGTGGGACATATTGGAACCTCTTCATCTGCAGCTGCTATGCCCGAATGGTCTCATGTGCCAATATCTTTCTCCGCAGATGATGCAGTTGGTGTTAAATTCCCACATGCAGACCCACTTGTCGTCACTGCTGACATAGCAGGAACTGAGGTTCGGAGAGTGCTAGTTGATGGAGGGAGTTCGACGGATATTATTTTTGTCCAAGCTTTTGACCAACTCTGTATCTCCAGAAAGCATCTTCTCCCAGCAGCCCGTCCTTTGCAAGGGTTTGCAGGACCCCCTCTTGATGCCCTCGGCCAAATTGGCCTGGAAGTTACTTTCGGAGAGGAGCTAATGGCCAGGACAGAGGAAGTAATCTTTGACATTGTAGATGCTCCATATGCATATAATGTCATCTTCGAAGAGGCATGTTAAATCAATTCGGAGTTGTGGCGCATCATAATTATTTGTGTATGAAGATGCCCACACAAGCAGGAGTACTGACTGTCTTCGAAGATCAGGCCATCGCAAGAAGGGCAGAGTACGGTCATGGCCCTCCTCTTGACCCAAGGCAAGTGAACAGTGTGCAAGATGATCCGGAGAATTTTTCTGCTCCTAGCGAATCCTCGAAAATATCCTTCCCAGGACAAAGTCCTGAAGGAGAGATTGCAACGAAGGTTATTGTCAAAGATGGCAAGGAATATTCATTTCAATTTGGTAAAGACTTGCCTCTAGAAGTTGCTGCCTCCTTAGAAAAAGTAGTTGAGGAAAATTTGGATGTCTTTGCTTGGTCTGACGAAGACATCACCGGAGTCAGTCGGGACATTATTGAACACAGTTTACTTGTGAACCCGAAGGATCGGCCTGTTAGGCAAGGACTCCGGAAGATGTCTGTGGAGAGAGCTGTCCTTGCTAAAGACGAAGTTGAAAAGTTACTGAAGGCTTGGGATTATCAGAGAAGTGGCTCATACGGAGTGGTTAGCCAACCCAGTCTTCGTTAAGAAGAAATCTTCAGGGAAGTGGCGCATGTGTATTGATTTTACATATCTGAATAAAGCATGCCCCCGTGACCCCTACCCCATGCCCCGAATTGATCAGTTGGTTGACTCCACTGCTGGTTCGGAGTTATTAAGCTTCCTTGACGCATATTCCGGCTATCATCAAATTTGGTTGAAGCGCGAAGATGAAATCAAGACAAGCTTCGTAACTCCTTCAAGAGTCTTTTGTTATGTAAGAATGCCCTTTGGCTTAACAAATGTCGGGGCTACATTTTCGAGGTTAATTGCTAAGGCTCTAGGTCATCAGCTAGGTCGTAATGTAGAGGCCTACATGGATGATATTGTAATCAAGAGTGCTTTTAAGCACCAGCATAGCCTAGACTTAGCAGAAACATTTAATAGCCTTCGGGCATGTGGGATCCGTCTCAACCCCGAAAAATGTATCTTCGGGGCGCAGGCTGGAAAATTGTTAGGGTACCTAGTTTCAAGCAGAGGGATCAAAGCTAGCCCCACTCAAATAACTGCGTTACAGAAGATGGCTCCCCTAGAGAATTTAAAGCAAGTGCAAAAGCTGACCGGTCGTCTAGCAGCACTTAGCAGATTTCTGGCAAGGTCTGCGGAGAGAAGATTGCCTATTTTCAAAGCATTGAAAGGGTCCGAAGATTTTGCATGGACACCGGAGTGTCAAAAAAGCTTCGAAGGTATTAAAAATTATCTCAGTAATCTTGCTAACTCACGGTGCCTGTTGCGGACGAAACCCTACTCCTCTACCTTGCAGCTACTGGCTCTGCTGTCAATGCAGTTCTTGTTAGAGAGATTGATTTCAACGGGAAGTTGGTACAAAATCCAGTTTACTTTTTGTCCGAAGCATTGTCCGGAGCAAAAACAAGATATTTCGAGCTTGAGAAATTCGTTTATGCTCTGATAATGGCTTCGAGGAAGCTAAGGCATTATTTTTTGGCACATAATGTTGTGGTACCAACTTCGTATCCTTTGGGAGATATGCTCCGAAGTAAGGATTCCACTGGAAGAATTGGAAAGTGGGCTGTTGAATTAGCACCCTTCGGCATATCTTTCCTGGCAAGAACAGCAATTAAGTCGCAAGTATTGGCTGACTTCGTAGCAGAGTAGACTCCCCCTGCAACATGGGCTCCAAAGAAGCCAAGCGAAGAAATTTGGACTATTTACTCCGATGGAGCTTTTCAAGCATCTGCAGCAGGTGTCGGAGCTGTGATAATTTCGCCTTCAGGGAAAAAGGCTTTGTACTACGCAAGACTCAACTTTAAGTCTACCAATAATACAGCGGAGTATGAAGGAATTCTATTGGGACTTCGCAAGGCACGTGCTCTAGAGGCTACAAGAGTTGTTATTAAAACAGATTCTCAGATTGTAGCAGGGCACGTGGACAAGAGTTTCCAAGTCCGACATCCGCAGCTTGCAAAGTACTTAGAAGAAATCCGAAAGATCGAAGCAGCATTTAAAGGGATTTCCATTCGAAGTATACCTAGAGCATAAAATATGCAAGTGGACATCTTAGCGAAAGCTGCAGCCGGAGCTATGGATATACCCGAAGAAGCTTTTTATGAAGAACTCAATACACCTTCGGTACCACAAATTCCCGCTGCAGAAGTCCTTTGCATTCCAAGTACAGATTGGCGAAGTTCAATCATGGAAGTGTTGCAAGGAGAGGCAAATATGTCCGAAGGGCAACAACTTTCAAGGTTAAAGCTTAGAACTCAGAATTATCAAATAATCAACGGTATTTTATACAAGGCCAGAGTATGTTCCCCTCTACTCCGATGTATATCTCAAGCCGAAGGTCAAGAAATTCTTCGAGAAATCCATGAAGGACTTTGCGGTAGCCATCTGGCCCCTCGAGCTTTGGCAGGAAAAATACTTCGCCAGTGGCTTTATTGGCCTACAATAATAGCTGATGCGGAGAGCTTGGTCCGCACTTGTCAAGGATATTAGTGGATGGGACGAAGGATTCATCGTCCACCAACAGCCCTTCAAGTTATAGCTCCAGTATGGCCCATGGCCAGATGGGGTATGGATCTTATTGTCCCCTTCCCAACAGCAAAAGGAAATTTGAAGTTCGCAGTAGTAGCAATTGAATATTTTTCAAAGTGGGTCGAAGCAGAACCTCTAACAGCTATTACTTTGAACAATGTACAGAAATTTTTCTGGAAGAATATCATTTGCCGGTTCAGAGTGCCTAGACAACTCACAGTTGACAATGGAACACAATTCAACGCAGAACCTTTCAAGAAATTTTGCGAAGATCTAGGCATCCAATTATGCTTTGCTGCAGTGAGACATCCTCAGTCTAACGAAGCTGTAGAAAGAGCCAATGGTAATATTTTGTCAGGGCTAAATCGAAGGATAGCAGGATTGGCAAAAGGATTATGGACCGAAGAACTTCCGAAGATTTTGTGGTCCATTCAGACCACTCAAACGAGGTCCACGGGTTTCACTCCATTCAGACTATTATTCGGAGATGAAGCTATGACACCAACAGAGCTCAAAGGAGGATCACTTCGCAGCACCGAACTAGAAATAGAAGGAGAAAGACAAGCTTCGCTGGATTTAACAGAGGAGACAAGACTTCGAGCTGTGGCAAATTTATCAAAGTATCAGCAGCAGACGAAGGCTTGGTTTGACCCGAAGGTTAAGATTAATGAACTTAGGCCGGGTAATCTCGTTTTGCGAAGTATCATAGCACCAGGAAAATTAGGAAATAAATGGGAAGGTCCATACTTAATTGTTCGCTCCGGGCGTCCTGGTTCTTTTAAATTAGCTAATTTGGAAGGTGAAGAGTTAGTGCATACATGGCATGCGGAGCACCTAAAGCGATACTTCGCATAAAGGCTCCTTGTAATCATTTGTAAGCTCTTTCCGAATTAATAAAGCATATGGTTCAGATAATGCCTACCCCTCATAAACTTCCCACTTCCGAGTGGACGCACTAGAATAGCGGAGTTGACTGAGAGGGAAGTGTCATTAATTTGAATCATATTTTCCGAGGTGGTGGGCTGACATAATCCGGAGTCCAAGCCACCGGCTTGAAGACATCCGTAAAAGAGCCCGAAAACCACAGAATGCGGAGTCCAAGCCACCGGCTGGAAGACATCCGTAAAAAGAGTCCAATGAGACCAAATAATGCGGAGCCCAAGCCACCGGCTTGTAGGTATCTGTAAAAAGAGTCCAAAGAGACCACTGCGAACTCCAAACCACTGGTTTGACAGAATTCGCAAAAAAGAGCCGAAGGAGGCCAAAACAAAATAGAGTTTGAGCCATGAAATTCGAATGTCTGTTAAGAAAATCCAAACTGACAAATTATCTAAGACACTAAAGTGTCCGGAAAGTTATCTCAAGTGATTTCTTTCAAAAACATAAGGTACTAAGTTGCCAATCTTCAGACTACAAATAGTCGAAGACATTTTATAAGATTTTAGTCGATCTTTAAATTACTAAGGGGCTCCGAACCCCCAAAATTGTACTCCTAAGTTTTTCTTTGCGCCTAACCATCTTTGAATACAGTTCGAAGTTGCTTACGCCCAAAGAGGGGCTAATAAATAGGGAGACAATTTTAAATCGATATTTATTATTCGAGCAAATATGATTACATCATGAAAAATTGGTATCTATACCAAGAAGGAATCGAAGATCTCTTCGATCTCTAGAGCTAGGGTTGGAACCACTAGTTCCAGTGCCAGGAGTTCTAACAACTTTGCGTTTAACTCTTCTGCCTCCCTTCGAAGCTCTAAAGTCTTTTTGTTCTTGTCGAAGCTCGGCCCAAGTTCGAAGCCGTTCGGGGCTCCTTTCCCAGCTTCCAAGTTCTTCAGGCTTTTTACCTTGAGCTTCATCTTCGTCTTTGGACCATATAATGTCTTCAGAAGATGAAGTTTCCAATTTAACTTCTTTTTCTTCCTCTTTAATACAAGAGAATATATCTTTGCTTATTTTGGACGTAATCACTCCGGAACTATCTCGAGGAACTAGAAATCGAGGGCGCTAGTGAAGTTTTAAGATATCGAAGGTAGCCCATAATAAGCGAAGTTCGTCGTTAACATCTAACACTTCGACATCTTCCATATGAGGCAAAGCCTAAAAACATGATAAACAAATCTTCATTCATAAATGTACAAAGCGTAGTGCTTTACATAGTTCGAGATCCTAAGGTAATTCTAAACCTGCGGGTTTGGAGGAGGCTGACTGCTCAAAGCTTGAGACCGAGCCTGCTTCTAGCGTTGTCCTTTGTCAATCCAGGCCTTGATCGTAGAGCGACCTTCGGCTCTCCATGAAGTTTGAAAGGCTTGCCAAGCAGCGGCCACACCTTCGGAGGGAGTAAGAAGCTAGTCATCATCGAAGGTAATGACACCCTCTCCTGCGCTCAGAGTTATTGATCAGCCCAAATCTTCGTAGTAATGAAGTATGCCGACAGCAGCCACTTGTCCGGAGATTTCTCCGTACCGAATGCCTGCTGTCTTCATTTGCTTCGCTGCTCCTTGGATCCTCTTCAGCCGGCGCAGCAGAGAGATGTTGTCATCCGAAGGAAGCGTCCCAGTAGTACCGAAGTACTCCAGAACGCCTAGAAATTGGTCCATGACCTCCGTAGCTACCTTCTCTGACTTCAGCTTATCTTCAATTAATGCATCCTTCATCGAAGTTAGCTCTCCTACTACTCCAGAGAGCCTAGCTGCCTCTGTAGCTAAAGAATTCATTTGATTCAGTAGCTGGTTAGCTTCTTCTCAGAGTATAACAAGCTCGGCCCCCGCAGTAGCGTGCTCCGCCCGCATCTTTTCAATTTCTGCTCGAAGCACAATTTTTTCTACTTCGAGCTCTTTGTTCACAGCCTCCAAGCTTTGTCTGGCCCTGCGCTCCGTTGAAACCATGTTGTCCATGTAGGCCACTCGACCTTCAGAGATAGTAAGATTTCGTTGAAGAGTTGCATTTTCCTCTCGAAGGCAAACGCTTGCACGTTCATTTGAGATGTTCGCAGCTCGGGCCAAGACTATTTGCTGTGAAAAGAAAAAATCAAGGTGAGAAATTATTTGTATATAAATTTGATGTTGTTTTGCAGATACTTCGTACGTGGTACGCTGTGTGTTCCATGGCAGCATTAAGCTCTGAACTCTCTGCCTCGCTCAAGATAGCCACCAAGTCTGTCTCCTCGACTTCGCGACTAGCTCGATCCAAAGGCTCGAGCAAAGTCCGAAGCCCAGTTCTTCGCTCCAAGAAAGGAGCTAGAAGGGGGAGCATGCTCAAGGCTTGCTGGTCATCTTCGCTGGGCGAAGGCCCGGAGTGTTGAGCTGTGGTTTTTGGAGCCCCAGTAGACTGGGCCCCCCTCAGTAGATTGGCTCTCGTCTGTTGACTCAGACGGAGTTGATCCTGAGCTTGGAGCAGGGAGGGGGTCCATCTTCCCATTGCCTTTTCCAGGCCCCATTTGAGTGGCTCCTGGAATTGGCTCCGAAGTTGTCGAAGGTCCAGGAATTGTATCTTCGGGACGGACCTCTTCCATGGAAGTGGATCCTGTAAAAACAAAGGTATTATACATTGTATAATTTCACAGGAAAAAAGAACAAGAGAATTATGCGAAGTTTACCTTCGACATTTTGGCGGCGGGTGAGCATTGGGCTGCTTGGCGGGTCGAAGGCAAGGTCTTCATCATAGTCAACAGTCAAATCTTCGACTGTCGAGCATCTTCTTGAACAACCGTTGTTACTTCACCTGGAATTGAAGCTGCAGTAACTTCGACTCCGCTTTCATCCACAGGAGCTCCATCGTGAATGACTCCCTCTTGAGGTAAATCTTCTTGAGCAGCCAGAGTCCTCACTTGCTCAAGATTCTCTTGAGACTCCGGCACGCTCGCGGTCTCGTCAATTTGAGCAGCTCTTTGGGCTGCATCCTCATCAATCAGCCTCACGAGCAACCTGCCTTCATCCTCATGAGAATCGGAGATTGAAGCTCTTGGGCTCGAAGGCGCAGGAATTTTTGGCTTTCGATCCACCTTCTTGACCGGAGTCTTGGCAGAGCTCGAAGTTCCAGCTTCGGCTTTCCTCTTCTTGGGCCCTTTCTCCGAAGGCACCCAATCCACTAGAGGGGGCGGAACAACGTCGAGCAGCCC
This sequence comes from Zizania palustris, assembly GCA_019279435.1. NCBI lineage: Eukaryota > Viridiplantae > Streptophyta > Magnoliopsida > Poales > Poaceae > Zizania > Zizania palustris. The sequence goes on from JAAALK010000398.1 coordinate 84,364, forward strand.
CCATACTCGGTTGGATCGCTCCCAAGTACCAACCAATTTGATTCTCCATTCTTTCTCGGTTGGATTTGGGACGCCCAAAATCTTCTTCGAAGCTCGTACGATTTGCTCCGAAGTTATAGGGGCTGAAGAAGCTGCAAAATAAGTTAAGTTCGTTAACTCTTCGAATAATATACATAGTATATGTTGCTTTCGAAGTTACCTGCAGGGCTCGAAGTTGAAGAAATTTTCTGAAGTCCGCCCTCCAAATCTTCTTCGAAAGAAATCGGCCAGTTGACCATCAGGGGAGGAATTTGAAGCCCAAGGAATTCTTCGGCTAAGTCCCGCATACTTAGGCGGTGACTGATTTTTTGAAGCAAGTTGAGGCGAGCTTTCTAGCTGACCCAGATCTGGATGCACAAGGGCTTCCTTTCGGAAGTTGATGTCTTGCAAAGGCCCAGCTAGACGGCTGCTCACCCCAACTTCAGCGTAAAACCACTTCAAGATCCAATCGGTGTACCATCTGGCATTGATGGCCTTAGCAGGAAATCAGAAAGCATACTCGTCTCGAAGTCTGAAATTGATGCTTCCGAAGGCCACTACCAGCTTTTCACCTCCGGGGCCTACGAAGGTTTTCGGTTGGCATGAAGCTCTATGCAGTTCTGCGAAGATCTCTGCCCTTCCTTCACAACCTTCGGCTCGCAATGCCCATTCGAAGATGGCAAGACGCGCTACCGCATTTGGAGAGAGTTGGGGGAGGGTGACGTGGAACAAGTCTAATACTTCCGCCAAGAAGTCTACCGCCGGAAGCCCCAAACCAGCTTCGAAGAAGGCTTCGAAGACGACCACTTCTCCGGGTCTCGGTGATGGAATGATTTCCTTCCCAGGTTTGCGAATCATAACCCCTGAACTAATCTTGCCTTCTACTGCAGCCGCAAGCGATTCTCTTCTGCAGGTTGACGGTCCTAGTTGATAAGATTGGTCCGTATACTTCGTTGACGCCGGAAAGAGGTCTTGGGGGCCGACATTTTGGGGATTTCCTCCACCCGGCGCCATTACCGCCACTGAATGATTTGGAGTTGCCGTCGCCGATGATGCTGCCACTGCCGCTGCAGCCGCTTGCTGCCGGGCCAGAGCTGAAGTCGCTCCAGGACCCTTGAAACTAGTTTTCGCCATTGGATCTTGTGGATTGTTTCAGAGGAAAAACGGGGGCTAGGGCTCGGGTGATGTCTCATTTGCACGAAGCAGTGAAAAGGTACTCAAGAAGGCTCTGGGCCCTCTATTTATAGCCCAGACCCTGATTTTTTTTTACCGTTTGCTTATGCCGTTTCGCATTCCCAACCGTTACTTTGCTCCGAAATTAAAGCATTCCGTAACTTCTGTTAGAAGAAAGAAGCAAACGACTATTTCTTCTAAGTTTAAAAAGGCTTTCAAACTTTTGAATTAGTTCTAAGTTACTTCGAAAGTAATTTTATTAGAAACTGATTCAAAGTTTACATCTCCACGTAGTTCGGAGATGGATTAAATCTGCTAACCCCTACGCATGATTATTTTTCTTGCGTATACTGCTCTCCTAACATTACAGATTTAGCGGAGAAGCGTATTCGAGGGGCTACTGTTGGGGGAAAATATTCTATCTTCAGGGTTATTGCAGTGAAGAGATAAAGACTGGTGATTAAGACGAAGACTTCCAACATATAACTTCAGAGATGCATTAAGTCAAGTTCGAAGTATGATGATGGGCTCTAGTTCGGAGTATATCTTCAAACTTGGACTCTTCCGGGAGCTTCTTTGCCAGCTAAGATGGAAGACTTATCTTCTTTCTCATTAGATTAGTCTTTTACCATTTTAGCCCTATTAAGGGTACCGAATAGTTTCCACTATGTCGGTTGTAATAGAGGGGTAAAAGGGATCTTTTCCTTAATGTTTGGGCCTATAAATACCCCCTGTTTTACCCTGTAATACGGACCGAATACAAGTTATTCAATACACACTTTCAAACTATTCTAAGTTATTATCCTTTCGGAGGCTTGGAATAGTTTTCTTCATAAACACATCAGTTTGTTAGTTTCTAATCTTCAGAAACCTGTTAGCGTAATCTTTTACGCCAACAATGCCCAAAAATAAGATAAAATTGAGTTTGATGCGGGGATAATTTTGTAAATTCATCACATTCAGTAGTATTATTCTGAATTTTATGAGAATTGTTTAGTGCATTTTCTATGTTGTTTTCCGATTTTTATAAGACCAACGTCCTATTTAAATTGGAGAATAATTTTTTAAGTTATTAAATTCAGAGTATTTTACTGATTTTTATGCTTATTAAACATGTGCTATTTTGTTTAAGAATTCCGCAACCGAAGGTATACTCCCCATGTCCCTCTCTGTTTTATGCAACTAAAGAACCTATGCCATGTTTTAGACTTAAGCTTTACCCTACTAGACCTAGCCTAGAGATCAACTTAGCCAGTTCAAGACGATTTCTCATCTAAAGAGTATTCACAGCTAACTGTAAATCCCAAGAATACTAATGATACCACTATTGTACCTATCTAAATTTTTATGTCGTAGCATTTAGGCACATCTGTTTCATGAATCTGATGTAGGATGTGCATGGTTTAAACCTGATTTATCTGTTACTTTGGCCTGTTCACTGTACTGTGTGAGCTGGTTTTTTTATAATTTCTATAATTTTATAATTGCATTTTCTTTTTTATTATTCCCTATAAAATAAGAAAAATGCCCAAAATTAAGATAAAGTAAATTTAGATGTGAGGAAACTTTTGTATGATTCATCATGTTCAGTACCACTATTCTTAATTTTTTTGAGCATTTTCATGATTTTTTTTATAATTTTCTATATTTCATAATTGTGTTTTCTATATTTTTTGAATTTTTGGCATTTTTTCGATGAATATCCTGTTTATTTCATTAATATTTCCCCCTTTTATTCTTTAAAGATTTTCCCCTATTTTTTAGAATTACTTTATTAATTCCTTGTCTTCTTACATGTGTTTCTATTCTATTTGTCAAATAATGTGTTTATATTTGGTTTGTCAAATAATTCCGCAAAATAAAACATTATAATATAGTTGAATTTCTTAGATATATTAAATGGCTGGCATGCGAAAGAGAACTTACGCCGACCGTCCAACTCATAATGAGGCGGTACCTAGGTGAGCCTATATTACTAAAACCAAGTTTTCCTGCAATGATGAAAAATGTTCTAAATTTTATTTTTTTGTTAAGATTTATGAAATTTGACGAGATAGACTTCGAGCATATAGGCCATCCATGGAGTGTCATCGCCAGAGTAGATGTTAAGTTTCTCCCTGATGAATATGGAGAAAAACAACGATTTATTTTAATGGATATTACGGTAAGTTGCACACAAGTTGGACTAAATTTTACATAGTAGTGAACATATGACATATTCTAAACCCTAATATTATACGTAGGGTGCTAAAATAGAAGTCATTGCATGGGAGCGGGAGGAAGTTCATAGGTTTAACATTCTCCTAAATGAAGGACAATGTTATACTATTCATTGTCTATATTTTCAACCCAATCTTGAAGAAGCATTGTACTATCAGAGCATTGCCCATGCCTATGAAGGTTCTCTTCGAAGAAATACAATAGTTGAGCACTAAATTCTTCCAATCCAATTCCCTCCCTATCCAAAATATCTATTGACGTTTCATGACGCGTGGATTCGTCCGAATAAAACGTTTGTGGGTACGTTCGTAAATTAAATCGGCTATGCATAGTTTCAAAAAAATAGTTGTCTAACTTATAGTATGATATGATTATTTGCACAGACATAGCTGGACTGGTTGTCTATTGGGGGAAATTAGAACGTATTGGAGGTCTATATAGAGAGATAACACTGATGGACATTAGGTAATTCATAAGTTAGATCCAACCACTTATATCGTCATAAACAATCACATTGTTGTTGCAAATCGAAAGCTAATGAACATTTGATCTTTTTTAGCTTGAACATGATGGTTGTTGGAATTTGGGGTGACTCCCTCACTAATCACATGTCTGAATGGACAGAAGCTCATCGTAACAACCACATTATTTTAGGAACCATGCTTCGACTTCACAAGAAGCACAGTAATTCAGTCCTAACCCATTTTATCATTCATAAAGATATAGTGATGAATTACACTAATATTTGTTCTACTTGGCGATAGGATGTTTAGAGACTTCAGAACACACTACAGTCAAGTTTAATCCGATTCATCCAGCCACACTACCTTTGCAAAGTAAGTAGTTCCAACAATACAAACACAATATAATTATAATGGTAATACATCACATAATATTATAGATATTGTTAATTATTTTTCTTCGAAATATAAATGCAGACTTACGGCAACGTGTGAGTTCAGGAACTATGGATCTAAGATTTGTTAATAGGTTCGTGGAAGCTAGATGGAGATATTTTGCAACGATTTTTGGATCTCACTGTCCATAGTGTTACAGTCTTGTGTGTGTATTGTGATGTGCGTTGTTTATGTACTTCCCCATATTCGGATGTTTTGTGTTTATTTCTATTGTGTACTCCCTTTGAAGTTATTTGAATGTAATATTTGGTTTTTGTGTTCATTTCATTGAATCTATTGTGTACTCCCTTTGAAGTTATTTGAATGTGGTATTTGGTTTTGTGATCATTCGTTGAATCTATTGTGTATTCCCTTTGAAGTTATTTCAATGTAATATTTGTATTGAAATACATGTCTCAAATTCAAATACGCTTATTTACAAACTAAAAACATCATTCACTGTAATACTCTCATTCCTAACCTTGAAGAATATTTTCTTTCCTCTAACACAATCTCGAGATCCAATCTTGATTAATAATCATCCAATGCCCTATTTAAAATAACAAATTTGTAATCCTAACCCTCAAAGTAACCCTTTTATCCGAAACAAGTATTCTAAATCACTCTTTGGTACCAAGAAAAATAAATTAAAAACTCAAACACTTCTCTGAATTAAATTCATGTTCCATCTCTAATGTTTCCACTCAAGTATCGTTTGTTTGGTGGTTAACCAATTATGCAATCAACAGGTCGCTCGACGCCGTGATAACAAAGCTATCAACCATGTCAGAAAATATAGCGAGGAGAGAGGGGAAAGAAGGTTATTTTATTTTATGCGCCTAATTTATCCTAGTTTATTTGTCTATTCAGATATTTGTGCTACAACATTACACTAAAATTATTGTCTGAAAATGTGTACTCATTTTAAATTTTTAGTTATCGATGGTCGTCATAGACAAAAGAGAAATCGCTGTAACAATTTGCCTCACGGCCCTTCTGGAATTTGTATTCGACAACCATCACAAACTCCATCGGAAAGTTCATCGGACGGTGAAAATGTGTCATATCGACCACTGTCCTCATTTGTTGTTCCTACGCAAAGTACCCTTACATCCGCGGGATTATTTCAAGGACAAACCTCTAATGGTATAAACTACTGCAATGTGGGTTGTCCAATTACTAATAGCAAAAATTATGTCTCATGTGATTACATAAACTTTGTGCAGGTGCAAATTCTGCTATAGTAGCAACTCCAACTATCGACTCACAAGAGCAACAAGCAATTCCATCTGTTCAACAAAACCAACTTGACCGATCGATAGATCGTGCTGAAATAAGGCGTGCACGTGAAAGAGCACGCTATGCAAGCTTGACATCAGAGCAACGAAACAACAGACGTGCACGTGATAAAGCTTGATATGCAAGTATGACGGATGAACAGAGGCAAGTGAGGCGAGAGAACCAACAATATTCAGTAAGTATGACAGATGAGCGAAGTCAGGTTATGCGAGAAAAACGTAACCAACGATATCGAGCAAGAAGAAGAACTCTTGGTCCAAATTGTGTTGTTCGTAATACACCACATGCCTCCGAGATAGGCTCTAACAACCTCGATACATCTGACGTTGTCTACCATAACCTGCCTGGTAGCACTCACTTTTTAAAGACTCAGCCAGACTGTCGTCATTGTGGTGCGAAGAGGTTTGAATATGAGCCACCAGGATTTTGTTGTATGAATGGCAAGGTCAAACTTGAAATGCCTGAGCCACCTGAGGAGCTTCGACGGTTGTACACAGGTGAAGACGTTCAATCACAACACTTTATGGAGAATATTAGATATTTTAACAGTCATTTTTCCTTCACCACAATGTACTGTGATTATGACAAGAACCTCGCAAGTGCAAGGGATGGAGTGTACACATTTAAAGCGCATGGGCAAATGTACCATAACATACATTCTTTTGGGAATGGAGACAATGGACCAAGCCACTTGTAGTTGTACTTCTATGATGATGATCCTAGCTTATCACATCGTTTCCGTCGTGCTCGAGATGAGATATATAGAGAAAGGACATATCTATTATTAGATGTTTGGTACATATTTTGAGAGATAATCCCTACTCTGAAACATTCAGAAGCCTAGGACAGGTTGAAGACGTTGATGAATATCGTATTGTGCTAAATATGGACTATAAGCTAGACCAGAGAACTTATAACAGACCATTAACATCAGAGGTTGCTGCTGTCTGGGTTGAGGGGAATGATATTAATAAACATTTTGATCGTAGCATCACCTTGTTTGGCAATAACAACAACTACTATTCAATTAGACCGAGTGATGGGTGCTACGACCCTTTGTCATACCCCCTATTTTTTCCAAGAGCAGAGCTCGGTTGGCATTCTGATATACCAAGAGAAGGTATTGACATTAGTCAGATAAGTACAACCCGACAAAGAAATGCTGACAACTCAGGTTAGATAAGTGACTCATATTCATGTTATTACGATACTATTAATCCATACGCTAATCACCTAACTGATTTCTCTTTGCTTTGTAGATACTACCAGCAAGTTTTTTATTTCGATGCACGAGTATTATTGCTATAAATTCCAGATGCGTAGTGGAATCTTCAACACGGTCTTGCATGGGAGACGTCTATTCCAACAGTTTGTAGTTGATACCTACATAAAAATTGAAACGTCTCGACTGAATTACTTCTTATACAATCAGAAGAAAATTCGTGCAGATCTTTACCGGGGCTTGATGGATAGTGTATCTGTTGGAGAACATAGAGCCAGCAGATTGGGAAAAAGATGGGTCCTACCTGCATCGTTTATCGGTGGCGGGAGGGATATGAGACGAAGATACATGGATGCTATGGCCTTGGTGCAGAAGTATGGAAAACCCGACATATTTATCACAAATGACTTGTAATCCTAATTGGGAAGAGATAAGTAGGGAGCTTGGACCTGGCCAAACACCACAAGATCGTCCTGATCTTGTTGTGCGTGTATTTAAAGCCAAGCTAGAGGATCTTAAGTTCCAGCTATTTCGTAAACATATCCTAGGAATCATTGCAGCACAAGTCCATGTAATCGAGTTCCAAAAAGAGGGGTCTACCACATGCACATTTCCTCCTTATCATGGAGTCAACATACAAATTGAGTTGTCCCGATGAGTATGATAATGTTATCTCAGCAAAACTTCGAAATAAGGATATATACCCGGAGCTACATGAAATGGTAGTGAAACATATGATGCATGGCCCATGTGGCCCACTAAATAGGAAGAGTCCATGCATGAAAAATGGTAGTTGCAAGAGCTATTATTCACGCCAATTTAGTGACACAACTATCCAAGGCCAAGATTCTTACCCTATTTACAGGAGAAGGGATGACAGGCAGAGGGTAAGAGTGAGAGGTTATGACTTAGACAATAGATGGGTTGTTCCATATAATCCTATGCTTCTAAGAATGTATGACTGTCACATCAATGCAGAGGTTTGTTCGAGCATTAAGGCTGTTAAGTACCTCTACAAGTATATTTATAAGGGGCATGATAGGGCGTCTGTGTCCGTGAATGAAGCTGATGAAAACCACGAGATTAATGAGATAAATGAATATAGGGATGCTAGGTGGGTAACACCACAAGAGGCATTGTGGAGAATATTTGGAATTGATCTTAGCGGGATTTCGCCACTAGTGCTATAGTTACAGCTCCACCTCCCAGGAATGCATCTTGTGTCCTATAGAGAGAATGCTGATGTACGTGAAGTTCTCGACCAACAGGGTGCCTCAAGAACCATGTTGACTGAGTATTTCAAGGCAAATCAGCAATTTATGTGGGCACGCACGTTACTTTATAGGGAATTCCCACAAAATGCAGTGTGGTTGCCTGGACGTAAGCTTTGGAAAATAAGAGAATGAAGCACGCAGATTGGGAGGATCATCTCAGCACATCCAGCAGAGGGAGAGAGATACTACTTGAGGGTGCTATTAAACCATGTGGTTGGTGCTACTTCATTTGAGGATTTGAGGACATATGATGGTATTGTATACCCTACATTTCGAGAAAGCGCTGAGAAAAGAGGTATTATTGAGTTAGATAACAACATTGATGAGTTCCTCTCTGAAGCTGAAGTTTTTCATATGCCTTCGTCCCTCCGAAGGTTGTTTGCTACCATATTGGTTTATTGTGAACCTAGCGATGTGCGTCGACTCTGGAACACACACTTCGAAGCAATGTCTGATGACATCCGACGATCCTAGATGAATTCATATGCAGTTGAACAATTGGTGTTATTGGATATCAGAAAATTGCTTCAGTCAATGGGTAAAGAGATAACATCATTTCCTCTTCCAGAAATTGATGAATCATATGACACCATGGCGGGTGAGGTGAGGGAGATTTGTGAAGAGTCCTCTATACAGGTGGATAATGAGCTACTGGCGAGCACATCCTCTCTTAATGCAGAACAGAGATATGCTTATGATATTATACTATCATCCGTTGATAACAATAGTGGAGGTGTGTTTTTTGTTGATGGCCCAGGAGGAACAGGAAAGACCTTTCTGTACAAAGATTTATTAGCAAAAGTCCGTAGCGAGGGGAAGATAGCTATTGCTACTGTAACATCTGGTGTTGCTGCTTCCATCATGCCTGGAGGTAGGACTGCTCATTCAAGGTTCAAGATACCACTAAGCATACAAGATAATGTGGTGTGTAACTTCACCAAACAAAGTGGTACTACGAAGCTTCTTCAAAAAGCTTCTCTTATATTATGGGATGAAGTCTCCATGACAAAAAGACAGGCAATAGAGGCGTTGGACAAGAGCGTGAGGGACATAATGGAAAAACCCAATCTACCATTTGGAGAAAAACAATGGTTTTTGGAGGTGACTTCAGACAAGTTCTTCAGTTATACGAAAGGGGAATAGGGCTCAAATTGTAAACGCAACCTTGCGTGGATCTTACCTATGGGATAACATGCATAAATTGAGACTTGTCCATAACATGAGAGCTCGATTAGATATATGGTTTTCAGACTACCTGCTACGGATTGGCAATGGCATTGAAGAGACCTTCGATGATGACTATGTAAATTTACCAAACAAGATATGTGTACCCTACACTGGTGCAGAATCAGACATTGATAGTCTTATTGATATGGTATTTCCAATGTTAGGTGCAAACATGACTGATGCAGACTACATCACATCTCGAGCTATTTTTTTAACGAGGAATGAGAACGTTAATGCAATAAACATGAAGCTTATCGAACGTTTTCCTGGTGACGAGATGATTTATCACAGTCATGATCGAGCAGTCGATGATCCATGCAACCATTATCCGTCTGAGTTCCTGAATTCATTAACGCCAAATGGGTTACCTCCACATATATTAAAACTCAAGGTTAATTGTCCTGTGATTTTGCTCAGAAATCTTGACCCAGCCAATGGTCTATGTAATGGGACTAGGTTGATAGTCCGAGCATTTCAAAGAAATACTATTGATGCTGAAATTGTATTGGGACAACATGCTGGTGAGAGAGTCTTCCTTCCACGCATACCCTTGTGCCCCTCCGATGATGAAATGTTCCCCTTCAAGTTTAAGAGAAGTCAATTTCCTGTTAGGGTGAGTTTTGCAATGACAATTAATAAAGCACAAGGTCAAACAATACCACATGTTGGAATATACCTCCCAAACCCGGTGTTCTCTCATGGACAATTATATGTAGCTCTGTCACGTGCAACTTCTCGTAGCAATATCAAAATACTCGCCGCTTCGGAAACAAATAGGGGTATCAATTCAACAAGCACACTAACGAAGAATATCATCTACAAGGAAGTGCTCACTGGGTAGATAAAAGAATATGTACTCATTGTATAGTATATTGTACAATTTCATACCAGATCTGTGATTATAAATATGCAATGACACTTTATATAGAAATGATATCTCTATGTATTGTTTTGAACAATAATATATTACTTTGTTTCTTATCATCACAATATCACTAAATAAATGTGTTCGGCAAATATATCATGTTCTAAATATATTGCCGTTAAAATTATGCATCCGTTGCAACGCACGTGCACCTTACTAGTATTTATAGTCTGGACATTTGATGTCCACTACAATCATAATCGATTCTAGATTTATCTCTATCTTCATCTCTATCGACTACTTCATATCTGGCGACGTATAACAATACGAACGGATTTCTTTGACCTACCTTTGACCAGACCTTTGACTTCTATTGACCTGTGCGATACTCTTAATGGGCCTAGGCTTCACCAAATCTTGGCGTCAACATATGCCCCATAGTTTCAGAGCATAAGTATAGCTAATGCTTTGAAATTATGAGTCATTAAAGCCCTCTGCACCACATGTTTTCAAAAGTCACTTCCAATTCACCACTAGTAGCCGAAACATTTCATCTTCTGACGCCTTTTGATCTTGCAATATATACTTTTGAGTATCGCCTTCATATTGTATCAACTCTTCATCTTCTTCCTCGCCTTCTCTTCTTCGGCCATGAGCACTATGTTGAATGTTGTTTGTTTCGACATATTTACTTCTCATGTCGTGATTATGTCAAACCAAGCTTCATTCAACATAGTCTGGCAACGACCCCATTAAATAGAATAACCGAAGATTTTGCCTCATATAATCCTGTACCTGTGAAAAATTCGGCACTTTTTGAAAATCGTACTTATCATTGTACCTTTTGTCGAATGTTGTAGATGGTCCCATTGAATCCGTAGGGATCAACTTGGCTCGACTACCGAGGCGTCGTCCTCATTCTATATGTATTTGTTGGCTTCTCCTTTCTTCTTCTACGCTTTCTACATGCACATCACACTCTTCACCCTCTTAGCCGTTGAGCTCGTCACCAACACCTCCCGCACTACTTCCCGACGACCATACTCCATCACTTCCGTCTCCTTTACTAGTCTAAACCCAGCATTTTAATGGCGTCCAACACCTCCATCCCTGAGGTAAGTTTTTTAACTTTCCTCCTTTTTCCTTTGATGTTCTTTGGTGTTCTTGGTTCTTTGTTTTCCGTCTTCTTACTGTTTTTCCTTTTCTTTCCTTTCTTTTTCTCTGTAGAACCTGAAGAACCAAATCCTCATCCCCATCGCCAACCATCCTTCTTGCTATTTCCTAGGTAATTCTGACTCTATTGACTTTATCAATACCAAAATACAAAGAATCCTTTTTAAAAATTCAAATATGTTGACACAAAAAATAGGTAGGATCTTCGCTATCAACACCGCGGGCTAGGAGATCTGCTTGGCTCCGATGCAGGTCCAAAATCCCCGATGAGCGTGAGATGCAGGCGTGCCAGTCAATTTGACCCTTTAATTGACAAGGAACATAAAAGCACTAAGTCGATGGGCTTACTAGTTGCCAAGCCGATAGCGAGCGTATCGGCTGCCAAGCCGATGGTGAGAGTCTGTATCAACTAGAGGCCGATAGGGATAAGGTACCTCATCGGCTACACACTCCGATGAAACATCACACACAACCAACCAACTTAGGACTTGTCTTATTAGCAACAATCTAATACGAAAACTCTGCTTAGTCGATAGACCACACATGAATGTGATGGATGCGGTAGATCAATCTAAGAGATTGTAACGATGCAGCCTTAGACAGAGCCGATACATTAGGATAAATCAACAATTATACTGACCGAACCGGAGCACTCCAAGATGTCGAAGCGATGCAGCCTTGAAACACACCAATCTAGCTGATACAATCGCCAGGGCTACACAAATCTGAGGCAGTTACCGATACGCCCGAATATTTATTTCCTAAAGAAAAGGGAACTTATCTTCTAAAATAACAAGAAAATAACTATCTTGCCGAATCAAAAGATATGCATGCCTATCTTTACCGAATCTAGGGGATTTACCAAATTCTGGCGTCAACACATGCCCCCCAAATTCAGAGTATGAGAATTCATGCTTTGAAATTATACCCTTTTTCTTGCATGACTCATCTTGCTTCTTGTAATCTGCTTCATGAGCTGACGCCTTCAATTGCTACCCGAGCTCCGATGCCATCGACACCTTATGTATCAGTGGACAATATGTCACCGATGGACTAGGATCATGTAATTTGGATCGACTTCCATCTCAGACATGTGGTCCCACAAGGTGTGACAAAATATGTTGACACGAAAATAGGTAGGATCTTCGCTATCAGCATTGCGGCCTAGGAGATCTGCTTAGCTCTATTGCAGGTCCAAAATCCCCGATGAGCATGAGATGCAAGTGTGCCAGCCAATTTGACCCTTTAATTGACAAGGAACGTAGAAGCACCGGGTTGATGGGCTTACCGACTACTAAGTCGATAGCAAGCGTATCAACTGCCAAAGCCAATAGCGAGTGTATCGACTAGAGAGGCCGAAAGGGATAACGTACCTTATCGGCTACACACTCCGATGAAAAATCGCACATAACCAACCAACTTAGGACTTATCTTATTAACAACAATCTAATAGATCGGACCTAACCAAGACAGTACGAGATTGAAGATAATACGAAAATTTTTCTTAGTCGATAGACCACACGAGAATGTGATGGATGCAACAGATCAACCTAAGAGATCATAACAATACAGCCTTAGACAGAGCCGATACATCAAGATAAACCGGCGATTATACTGACTGAATCGGAGCACTCCAAGAGGTTGAAGCGATGCAGCCTTGGAACACATCGATCTAGCCGATATTTATTTCCTAAAGAAAAGGAACTTATCTTCTAAAATAAGAAGAAAATAACTAACTTGCCGAATCAAAAGATACACTTGCCTATCTTTACCGAATCTAGGGGATTTACCAAATTCTGGCGTCAACAAGATAGGACAACTCCAAATCGTGGTCTAGCCCGCCAGCATTTGGTAAATCCCCGAGCTGGATAGCGTGGTATCACTACATGAACTCGTTGTGGCCGAACTGTCAGTAGCCATCAACGACGGATAGCTACAGTGCTCAAGGAAAGTTGGCTCTGATACCAAGTCGTCACGTGCAACAACCAAGTTGTCATGTGCATGATAGTTTCTAAAACACAACTAAATTGGCCCATAGCCTCGTCAGCACGCTAGCCTCTTCGCTGGCAAGGTAGGGCTCCAATCTAGCCTAATCTAATATAATTCTTTCTTGACTAATTATTTTCTTAACTTCCTAATTATAAACTATACACCTCTTTATATAGGAAAAAGTCCCCTTATTTCTAGGACAAATCAACTCTAACTTCAATTGGACTCTTAATCTAAAGCTACCTTAATTCACGTGAACAGTACTATGTGGATACTATTCACGAGTTTGCGAGTACAATTCAAGGGTTGGGTCTGGCCCAAAACCCCAGCCCAGGATACAAGAATGGATCGAGTCTGAAACGATGATATACATGATAGGTTAGGGGTAGCACGTAACACCAATTGAAGAAAAACTTGTTCACACTTGTTAAGATGGTGGATGTATCCAACAAAGAACCCTAGAGGAAATGGTGTATAGTGAAATCCTGAGGTACGACAATAGTGTGGGGAGAGGTAGAGAAAGTTCAAATTTCACTTGGGAGGAGACGATGAAAAGAAACTTGAAAAGATGGAATATTCCCATGATTGCGATGAACAATCAAGGAACCGAAGAACAAGATGAAAAGATAAAATGATGTCAGGATATGAGAGATATTAGATTGAACTTGCTTAATCTATCTCTATTGCATAACTGGTACATATATTGGGAACAAACATATCCTGGACTCAATCTCATAGAATCCTAACATATCCTGCTAGATATCATGCCTAAATTCTAGTGAAGATAATTATAAAATTACTATTCCTAATCTAACACATTAGGACTCTAAGCCATGGGTTGTTTGGGCCTTCTCGGGCTATACACCAAACCGACCCTAATAGATATAGGGATGTCAATTATGCCCGATTACCCATTTACCCACGGTTAAAAACCCTATTAGGGTCGGGTTTGTTCTTAATTTCATACCCGACGGGTAAACGGGTATGAGTATGGGTATCGACTACCCATACCCGTTTACTCGTTTACCCGATTATCCCCATTATAAAAATAAATCTAAAAACCAAAAACCACCCATCCCTCTTCTCTCTCCTTCCTTCTCCCTCACCGGTCGCCGCTTACTCCAATATTCCTTCTCTCCTCCCTCCACTCCTTTCCTGCGCCACCCCTCTCTGGCATGCTGCCGTGAGCCTGCGCCCCTGTGCGCTTCCGAGCACCGCGAGCCCATGCCCCCATGCATTTCTGAGCGCTGCTGCTCTTCCGTACCCGCACAACAGCAAGCTCACGTCCCGTGCGCTTCCGAGCATCATTACGCTCCCGCAGTCCCGCGCTTGAGTTGGCCCGCATGGCCACGCACGCCCTCGTGCGCTACGAGTGCCGCTGCGCGCACTGTCCAGCCGACCTCCTCATTGATTCGTTCTCTCTTTTGTCAATTTTTTTTCGCGGGTAAACGGGTATGGGTATGGGTTTTTACCCGTCGGGTAAACGGGTACAGGTATGGGTATGCGCTACCCGTACCCGTCATACCCGATTGCCATCCCTAGATAGATATACAATTGCAATAAATTTCTATATGGTTCAGAACTTCCGATGCATTGGAAACAATGGATGATTTCTGTGTAAAGTGTCAAATTCTCTCTGCAAGCTTCCAAGAAATCTTTAAACATTGCTGGATGTATGGGAAAGAGTATTCTATGTGATTGCAGAATCTAAGACAATCATGAAATTTTGCTTGTTTGTAGAACCCTAACTCCGACATACTATCACCAATATTTTGAAAAAAAAATTGAGAATTTGTATTTGTTATAATTATTAAGGTGGTAAGGAGTAAAGCGAGACAACTCGCTACACCCATATAAAATATAGGATTTAGGGGGAAAATATTAATAGATAAATAACAATAGCAATATAGTATAATAAAAACAGCAATACAATATCAAGTAGCAATATTATTACTTTAGATATTCTACAAAACTAATATATATATATATATATTTAAAATGCAATAGTACATTTAAAATTATTTTAAAGTTTAGTTCAAAAGTCTATTCATATAAGTCTGGCCCAACAGCTCATTTAAAATTCATTAGGTTATTTTTCATATCTAAACCTTAATCTCTATCCCACTCCAATCCTCCACCCTTCTTCCCTCTTCCCTCTTTGCTCTTCTTTCCTTCCTTGCACTACTGGCACCCGACCCTGCCACACCCGGCCCCACCACGCACCGTTCGCACCCAACCGCGCTGTGCCTAGCCTCTCTGCACCCGATCTGAGCCAACTATAGCACTTGTACATGAGATTCACACAAATATATACCAAAGAGCTAGCATGAACAGAATAATATAAAAGTTGGCTCAATCTAGTTCATATGTTGACATACTGAAAATGTCAATAGTGTTGATCCCTATGGTTGGGGGTACTCGACTGCGTAGATTATAACGATAGGATTGGTTGGCGTATGGTTGTTCTCCTTACCGAGCTATGTTGGAAAATGAGGGAGACTTTAGAGAACGATGGAGACTTTACAGAACTATGGCAGGAATTATAGATTCATCTTTATTTCTTGCTTCCTAATTACATGCTATGGACCCTTTTATATAGAGTAGGGATCCACTTTATTTCTATGGCAGGGTACTGTCCACGTGAACCATACGGTACAACTTCTGGGCCTAGCGGCCCTAGCCTATAGCACATGATGGAAAAGGTAAATCAAATGCTTAAATTCAATTTCAGGATGAATGAACTAAGAAAACAAAATTAACTATTTTAAATGCAAGGTATTCAGCATATGGGCAAAACAGTATTAACCATATATACGAAAATATTAGAAGTTCAGTGGTGATACCAGAGAACCAATCAACTCATATGCTTCCATCACTTTAGAGTCCTCGTCTTCGTAACCAACCTGCAGTATTCGTGGGCCATTCACTGACCAAAAGGCCCTTCGTCCATCATCCTGGTAAAAGAGAATTACACCAACAGTTGCAGATAACTAATAAATATTCTCCTTGTATGCAGATGGTTATGGTGAGAACTTTACTCCCAAATAGAAAATTGGAAGCAAATCTTCTGTTTCATTGCTTTAGTTGTAGATTTGTACTTTGCAAAGTCTTTTGTGAGGTAAGCAAGCAGCATTCCATATTTATTTTCATTTGTTGAATTCCACAAGAGATGCTAGCTGAACAACACAATAACACATGACACAAGCAGCTTTAGAAAACTAGTGGTAGGTGGTTGGAGGTTGGCAAATATTATCTTGTGGTAGTTTGTACCCTACAGACACAGTAGATCAGATATATTGAACAATATCTAGGGTGAAGGAAAGAGTTTATTTATTTTTTAGACACTAAAATGCAGAGGAGTCTGAATATTTGGAAACAAGCATGTGAGATACATAAGAACAATTATCTTGGAGTGTTAGATTCACCTGCATGACGATCATATAAATAGCCTCAAGTGCCTGTTGCCGAATTTCAGAGTTTTCAACAGTTTCTCGTTCATGGGAGAGTGCATTTGCAAGCTCAGGAGGCATTTTCAATATATCTTCTTCGCCATAGATCTGCAATATTAGTCCAACACCAACAGATATGTAAGCAGTAGGCTAAAATATGAGTATTCATCGCTGAACACAAAACAAGATTTAAGAATTTAAGAAAGGTCTTTTAAAAAATTATTGTTTTGGCTGTGGGTGTTGGGGTTTTCTTTTTTCTTTTTTCTTTTTTTTTTTTGGGGGGGGGGGGGGGAGGGGGTGTTAAGAGAAGTGTCCCTGTTATGCTTAGGCTTTTCCGTGTCCATGCAGGAATAATGGAGCAATGCACAATGCAGGCTCATTTTTATAATGCAGTGCAAGTAATCATGCTCACCGCAAAAAATGGTTATCGGAGATCGGAGCCAGTACAACAAAAATTACCAGATTATTACCCAAAAAAGCTAAAATGTGCTTAAAGAAGATTTCACAAAAACAGTACAATTAAGCATACATTAAAATAAATAAATGTACCTTCTTTCCAGCTACAGGCAAAAGTAGAGCTGGCCAAAGATATTCGGCTATAGAGGGCAATTTTTGTATTTGGGTATCAGCTTCAAAGCAGCAGTTGCGGATGGTGCGAACAACATGCAAAGGCTTACAAAAGGAATAAAGAACCAGGAGTGTACAGTATGCACAAAATTCAACAGTCTTCCACTTAATGAAATACCATGTGTTAGCTAGATCAGACAAATGGACAGGCAGGATACAATAAAATAGTGAACAGATGAGTGTAGTTCAGGATGCCTATATGACATTCAAGTTCAAAGACTCGTTAGATTAAACTACTACTTTGATGTTGATCACTACTACAAAGCGACACTATAGCGGCGGGCAAAAATGACCTGTAGTGGCAGGCATCTAGTCCGTCACTGCTCTAACGCCACTGCTAACCCTGGTTAGCAGTGGCGGGCAGAGTGCCCGTTACCGTTGTGTCAACAGCAGTGGCGGGCTCGCTGACATCATCTGCCCGCCACTGCTGTTAGCAATAGCAGCGACGGGCAGATGATGTCAGCGAGCCCGCCACCACTGTTTCAACAGCAGTAACGGGCGCGCTGATCTCATCTGCCCGCCACT
This sequence comes from Zizania palustris, assembly GCA_019279435.1. Lineage (NCBI taxonomy): Eukaryota > Viridiplantae > Streptophyta > Magnoliopsida > Poales > Poaceae > Zizania > Zizania palustris. The sequence continues at coordinate 102,321 of JAAALK010000398.1, forward strand.
GCTGTTAGCAATAGCAGTGGCGGGCAGATGGTGTCAGCGAGCCCGCCACCACTGTGTCAACAACAGTAACAGACGCGCTGACCTCATCTGCCCACCACTGCTGTGTATACTCTATTACACAGAATGTTGTAAATCTTAATTCACACAGTCCCACAAATCAAAACATAGAAATTATATGCTTCACACAGCCATCCACATACACAGCAGCAAAACTGAGAAACCAAGGGTTGGTTTCGGTGTTTTGTGATGAGTGATTGACAGGCTTTTTACCCTCTGTTCGAAGGGTACCTCCGGAGGGTGTTCGGAGGTGGTTTTACCGAAGGGTGTTCGGTGTTTGCTTGCTGCAGCTGTGCAACGGAGTGTGCTTGTCGGAGGGGTCCGACAGTACACGATGACTGGGTGTGTACCGAAGGGGCTTCGGTACTTTGGGCGGTACACCGGAGTGTGTGCCGGAGGTTGCTAACCCGGAGAGGTCTCCGGAGTACTGGATACACTTGTCTGCTTGTCTGTGGTGCGCAGGGACTTCGGAGGCGATGGACGAACGTAGCAGGTGAACCTGGGTCAAGCGGGAGGCTTGATGCCAGGGGAGCGGGGAGCTCCGTCACGGTGGCTGCGAAGGTGGTCCGGGTCGGTCCTCGGGTCGAGGCATGCCAGGTGAAGGCAGAGAGTGCGGAGCGTGGCTCCGGCTGAAGGTACTCCGAGACAAAGTCCTCGGAGGTGAGGCACTTCGAAGGTACTCCGAATGGAGTGACTTCGGAGTTGGTTGGATCAAGTCCTCTGCGGAGGCAAGGAATTCGAAGTGTGCTCCGGAGGGAGACATTCGAAGGTACCCGACGAAGGTCTCAGAAGTCGAGGCGCATCGAAGGCATGGTCTGGATGAGGCTCGTCGAGGAGTGTGCTCGAGGAGAGGCACTACGACGAAGGGCTCATGGAATGCTTCATGCGGAGGCCTTGGACGAAGGAGGGACTTCGAAGGGTGGTACTCCGAAGGTGGGGCTTCGGAGATTGGAAGGCTTCGGAGCAAGGCTAGCTCCGGAGACAAGGTTGACTTGAGGTGCTTCGGCCTGCATGGCTTCGGTACACGGACTGACGGAGTTCGAGCTGGGAGTAGCTGCGAAGCCGTGGTGATCCACTCCGGAGGTGTTGGTGCGAAGGCCCAACGGCTTTGACGGCTTCGGCTCAAAACCGTCACTGTATCGAAGGCTATCTTCGGCGAAGCGAAGGCCATCTGGCTTCAGGCTTCTCACCGAAGCTACCGCACCCTCGCGTGCGAAGGGAGGATTCCAGAAGGTCAAAGACTGCAAAGGCTGACACTGACTGTTCTGTAAAAGGCTGACACTGTCCCCTCTGCAAAACTGACAGAGAAGCCTCCAGAATAAAGGTGGACAACCTTTTGTACCCCTTAGTTCTGTAGAGTCAAAATCAATGTAAACCCTAGGGGTAGTGTAGTCATTTCCTTTGGGTGAACTGTGGGCTATAAATAGGGAAAATTACTCGCATGCCATTATAATTTTCAGAAATTGCCTATATGCCACTGTCAGTGACTGTGGCGGCCCCCATATGTCAGTGACACATCGATGGCATATTGGCAAACCGCAAAAATTGTAATGGCACGGAAAAAATTAACCCCTATAAATACGGGGGCTCGGTAGGTAACATTTAACACTTTGAGCATTTACTGTTGAGCTCCTGTAGCCACATACCTCGCTGTATTCATCCAGAGTTCAATTCATTTTGTGTTCCTTATTCAAGCGGTGAAGCCCTGCTTCTGTGTGCTTTTTGCTTGAGCTCGCGTTACATACCTCGCTAGTTTAGTGCGCCGAAGCCTGTCCAGGCGAAGGGTGTTTTGTGCGAAGTGTGTTTTTCAGTGTGCTGTCGCTCTGTGTAACTTGAGGCCAGACCTCACAGCTTACTAGCGAAGCCCTGATCGAGGCCCGTTTTGCTTCTTGTGTCGAAGCCTTTAGCGTAGTCTGTTTGTGTGCGTGTAGACCTTCGTGTACGAAGCTCAGCACCAGTTGTTGCCGCCAAGTACTTGGTCGAAGTCCTCAGAGGGCTGTCCACTCTTGCGAAGGGTGAAGTGCGAAGCCTGCTCGAAGCACCCCGTGTGCGGAGCCTGCACTGACTTAGCAGAGTAGACTTCCGAGGGTTGTAAGTGGAGCGAAGTCTTCTTGGCTTCGAACTTTTGCTCCTGCGAAGCCTGTGTTCGGAGCTGTCGAAGTACCTCCGAACCTGACCTTCGAAGGTAGTGTTCGAAGCCTGTTCTGCAGAAGACAGAACTGAACCGAAGGCTAAGTTTTTAGCCCGAAATTTTAAAGGCTCCCATTCACCCCCCTCTGGTCGCCGTTTCCGGTCCAACAATTGGTATCAGAGCGGGTTAAGATCACCAGTTGACCTTAACCAGTTTTGTGATCTGTTGGCGACATGGATAGAGGCAGTAAAATCCCTCTGTTCGATGGGACAGACTTTGCATACTGGAAGGTGCGCATGGAGGCTTACTTGTTAAGCCAAGGAAATGCAATTTGGGAGATTGTGGACTCACAATACTCCATCCCTGAGACTCGCACCTCTCAGACTGAGAAGGATCAATATAATGCCAATTCCAAGGCAAGAAATATACTGTTCATCGGTTTGAGTAGAAGTGAGTTTGATAGGGTGCAGCACCTTAGGACTGCTAGGGAGATTTGGACAACACTCACTGTCTTTCATGAGGGCTCTACTCAGATTAAGGCCAGGCGCCAAAGCACATACAATCAACAGTATCAGCTGTTTGTGCAGGCACCTGGTGAATCTATAGATGCCATGTTTTCTCGCTTTGACGCGATAGTGAGTAACTTGCGATCCAACGGGACGCTTGCTTACAGTGATCATGATAGGGCTATCAAGCTTCTCTATGCTCTTGACCGTAGCATATGGGAAGTAAAGATATCCAGCATTGATGAGTCCGCAGGATATGACACTTTGACCTGCGATGAACTCTTTAGCAAGCTGAAGTCCATAGAGATTGCCAAGGCATCTCTTGCTGTGCACAGAAGCTCCTTGCCACAGCCATTGGTATTGGTTTCTAGCACTAGCCGTGGCACCACTGTAGAACCAAGCACATCTAGCACTTGTGTTCTTGCAGATGGTTTTGCTTTGTCCTCCCTGGTCTCCGTCACAAAGGAGCAGGTGGATACTCTAGATGATGATGAGCTTGCTCTCATTGCCAGGAGGTTCACCCGCTTTCATCATGAGAGACGGGATCAGAGGAGAAGTGGTTTTAGTGGTTGCTATGAATGTGGCGACACTTCTCACATCAAGGCTAATTGCCCTAAGCTCAAGAAGAGAGATGAGAGTGAGCGCCCCAAATACCACAAGGAGAGGAAACCCTTTGTGAAGGGCAAGCGCGGCAAGATGGCTAAGAAAGTAGCCAAGGCCGCTTCCAGAGCTTTTGTTGCTGCTCTCAGCGACATCGACACGTCCTCAACTGAGGAGTCGAGCTCTGAGGAGGAGGAGTCCCCAAGGAAGGAGGACAAGAAGGGACGAGACTTCACCGGCCTTTGCTTCATGGCCGACAGCGATCACAGCGGCGATGAGCTTGACTCATCTGAGGTAAACCTATCATCTGACCAGCTACTAATTAAATTAGATGAGCTGAATGAAGTAGTTCTTGGTCAGGATAGATTACTTGTGCAAGCCGCTAGAGAAAGAAAAGACCTTAGACTTAGGCTAGAAAATGTTTCTACTGAATATGCCATGCTTAAGTCTAAGTTTAATGATGCTGAATGTGAGTCCTGTTCTGTTGTCATGAGTGAGCTTGCTCAGTTGCATTCTGTTCATGCTCAAACTCTTTCTGAGCTTGAGACTGCACAGAAGCAGCTTTTGGAGGTGGATTCTAGACCTCATGATATTATTGATTGCATGAACTGCTCTTTATTACGCGAAAGCATTAATTTACGTGATAAGCATGTTCATGATTTGGAGGCTAGATTGGAGAGGGTCGGTAGTTCTAGGGATGTGCAGCCTGTTTGTGACACTTGCATTACCCTTAAGGACCAGCTAGGCAATGTTAGAGAGCAAGCTGAGAACCTCATGTCAAAAATGAATACCTTCTTTCTGTGGTTAATAAATGCACTGAGGGAAAGGGTAGGATGGATTTGCTCTTGGCCAAGACCAAGTTGTGTGCTGACAGAGCAGGGGTAGCTCTAGGTTTGGGTTTTGAGAGGATACCTTCAGACAGTAAGACCAAAACTGTTTTTACCTCTCCCACCACCCTAGAGAAAGAGAGAGCTCTGTTAGACACCCCATTAGCCAAAAAACCTACCTATCCACCAAAGAAAACCACACCTCCTGCAAAGAAAAATCCTCCCAAGAAAACCACTCAAAAGAAACCCAAGGAGCCTGTGAGAGTTTCTCCTGTGACCCATGAGAGTGCCCCCAGGAGAGTGTTTCACTGTTCTTATTGTCAGCGGGCGGGTCATTTGGTTGGGTTCTGTTTTCGTCGCATCAAGGATGAGCGACGCGCACAGGCGATGAGTTATCAGGACATGCATTACCCATCTTTAGGAATGCATGAGTCTGAGATATACTATCGTCCTGCTTTTGAGGCTCCTCGTACTTCTCGGAGAGGTTTTGCTCCTCGAGGTCTTCACCATGTACCATATGGTGGTAGACCTCGGGCTAGCAGATTTGTACCTCGTCAGAGTAGGAGACCTCCACATGTTGTTCGTTCACAGCATGTAGGTAGACCTCACACTTTGCATCACTCTGAGTATTATGTGCGTAGACCGTCTGCTTTTACTGTGCCTACTACTCGTGTCACTCAGTGCTGGATGCCTCGTCATTATTTCACTCACCCCAGCACTGAGCGATCGAGACATTCTTATCGTGTGTAGGCGACAGATCGAGGCTTGGAGGGCACGTGGATCATGGACTCCGGTTGTTCGCGCCACATGACCGGAGATGCAGCATGGTTCTCCAGCCTCACCACAACCAAGCAAAGGGAACATATCACCTCCGGAAACAATCGAAGGAGTAGAGTGAAAGGTAAAGGTGTGGTAAGAATTAATTCGAATTTCACTCTCAAAGATGTTGCTTTGGTTGAAAACCTGGGATACAATTTGCTGTCTGTATCTCAGTTGCTTGATGAGGGCTTCGAAGTGCGATTTCATCGCGATACATCGCAAGTGCTCAACTCTGATGGCGTTGTGGTGTGTAAGATCTTTAGAGTTGGGAGAGTTTTTGGAGCTGATTTTTCAGAGTCGTCTTGTTCTTCTCATTGTCTTGTTCCACATTCGACATCTGAGCTTTGGAAGTGGCATAAGAGACTAGGGCATATGAGCTTTGAATTGCTCGCTCGGCTGAGCGCCCTAGGTCTGATCCGAGGATTGCCCAAGCTCAAGTTTGAGAAGAATTTAGTTTGCGCTCCTTGTCGACATGGTAAAATGATTGCCGCTTCGCATTCGCCAGTCACCACAGTGATGACTGAACAACCCGGAGAACTTCTCCATATGGACACTGTAGGTCCTTCTCGGGTTAGTTCTTTAGGCGGCAAGTGGTATGTTTTAGTGATTGTCGACGATTTCTCTCGCTACTCTTGGGTCTTCTTTCTTGCCAGCAAGGATGAAGTGTTTTCACACTTTCGGAGTTTGGCTTTGAGACTTTTCACTGAACTCCTAGGTGCATTGAAATTCATTCGAAGTGATAATGGCACCGAGTTCAAAAACAGTCTCTTTGTTGACTTTTGCATGGAGCATGGCATAGAACATCAATTCTCTGCTCTGCGGGTTCCTCAACAGAACGGTGTTGTTGAGAGGAAGAACCGCACTTTGGTTGAGATGGCTAGGACGATGCTCGATGAGCATAGGACTCCTAGAAAATTCTGGGCTGAGGCCATGAACACTGCATGTTACATCTCAAACCGTATCTTCTTGCGCTCAATTTTAAATTTGACATCTTATGAGCTGCGTTTTGGGAGACAGCCCAAGGTTACTCATCTTCGAGTTTTTGGCTGTCGCTGCTTTATCCTAAAACGTGGTAACTTGGATAAATTTGAGTCGCGATCTTCTGATGGGATCTTTTTGGGTTATACTACTCATGGTCATTCTTATCGTGTTTATAACTTGGAAACTAACACTGTCATCGAGTCATGTGATGTGACTTTTGATGAATCAACCCCCTCTGTTAGTTCTGCTTTTGAACAGGCAAATGAACACGACATGGAACAGACCTTATTCGAAGAAGAAGATCCCGGAGAATTCGAGGATGAACCCCTACTTCCCTCGACGTCAACCCCCGAAGCTGACCCCGCTTCGACTACTTCGGCACGAGGTCCCGAAGCGACTACCTCAACATCGGTCATCTTGGACCACTCCAACGCACAAGTTGAGGGGGAGACTGCATCCCGCCGTGAGGCTCCACATCATGTTCAAAGGATGCATCCTCCCGAGCAGATCATTGGTGAGCTTGATCAAAGGGTAACACGTTCTCATGCTCATTTCATTCATTCCACTTTTGTTGCTTCTTTCGAGCCCTTAGATGTTAGTCATGCACTTTCTGATTCTAGTTGGATCAATGCCATGCATGAGGAACTTGAAAATTTTGAGAGAAACCAAGTCTGGACTTTAGTTGATCCTCCACCAAATGTTCATTTCATTGGAACAAAATGGATTTTCAAAAATAAACAAGGGGAGGATGGGACAATTGTTAGAAACAAGGCTAGACTTGTAGCTCAGGGCTTTTCTCAACTAGAAGGGATTGATTTTACTGAAACTTTTGCACCTGTTGCTCGCCTTGAGGCCATTAGGATTTTGCTTGCCTTTGCGACATCCCGGGGATTCAAACTCTATCAAATGGATGTCAAAAGTGCTTTTCTTAATGGCTTCATAGGTGAAGATGTTTATGTAAAACAACCCTCTGGTTTTGAAAACCCCAAGTACCCACATAAAGTCCTTAAACTTCATAAGGCTATTTATGGACTCAAGCAGGCCCCTCGGGCTTGGTATGATATACTTAAGTCTTTTCTGCTTGAGCGAGGGTATTTGATGGGCTCTGTTGATAAAACATTGTTTACTCTCAAGCATGGCAAAGATTTCCTCCTAGTTCAGATTTATGTGGTTGATATCATCTTTGGTGGCTCTTCTCATGCTTTGGTTGCCGAGTTTGCAGATACCATGAGCAGGGAATTTGAAATGTCAATGATGGGTGAACTCACCTTTTTCCTTGGTTTGCAAATCAAGCAAAGCAAACAAGGTACTTTTGTCCACCAGACAAAATACACCAAGGACCTGCTCAAGAAGTTCGACATGTCCGATGCGAAGCCCCTCGCCACTCCAATGGCTACATCTGTAGCATTGGACCCTGACGAAGATGGAGAAGTCGTAGATCAGAAGGAGTTCCGGAGCATTATTGGCTCCCTCCTCTACTTGACTGCCACGAGGCCGGACATACACTTCGTTGTGTGTCTGTGCGCTCGTTTTCAGGCTTCACCACGAGCTTCGCACCGCCAAGCGATAAAACGCATCTTAAGGTATCTCAAACACACCCTTGAATTTGGCATATGGTATTCAGCGTCTTCATCTTTATGTCTTCGAGGTTATTCTGATGCGGATTTTGCTGGGTGTAGAATTGATAGGAAAAGTACCTCTGGTACTTGTCACTTTCTGGGTACTTCACTGATTTGCTGGTCTTCCCGCAAACAGTCTAGTGTTGCACAATCAACGGCTGAGGCCGAATATGTTGCTGCAGCTAGCTGTTGCTCTCAGATTTTGTGGATGGTTTCCACTTTGCGGGATTTCGGGTTAGATTATAAGAGTGTTCCACTTTTCTGTGATAACACTAGTGCTATTTGTATTGCAAACAACCCGGTTCAGCATTCCAGAACCAAACACATTGATGTGAGATATCATTTTCTCAGAGATCACAATGAGAAGGGTGATATTGAACTTCAATATGTTGATACCCAACACCAGCTTGCCGACATTTTTACAAAACCCCTCGATGCTTCTCGATTTGCTTACTTGCGTGGGGAACTTGGCATTTGTCACCCTTACAGCATTTTGTGAGGGGGAGCTGTTTTAGATGGATGTGCCTTTGTCTAATTGTGTTGAAATTGCATTTACATATTTTGCACTTATATGCCTGCTTATAATTCATGAAATCATGTCAGCTCAGCTCTTGTTAATTCATCTGGAACATTCATGTGCATGGTGTTTTATTCTCAAAATCAAATCATGCTCACTGCTTAGTCTTGAATCTGGCATGTTTAGGCAGGACTGCTTTAGCTATCTTTTATCTGCTTGACAGCGAGACACATTTCTTTGGATGCTAAAAATTGCAACTTGAAAAATTGTTCTCAATTTTCATGGATATTCATAAAGTACCAAACAATTGGTTCACTTGGTTAAAATCAAAAATTCCATGATTTGCATGCTTTAAGTTAAAAGATCCAGGTGGGTTTGTTTGTCGCACTACCCTATTCTAGACTGCTTACCATTGCACATTGGTCTGAACTAGAATAGCGTAGTGTATGCCAAAATCTATGCCTTAAGCTTCTTATGGCTTTCATGCCTAGGCTTGGCCAGATTGGAAAGTATAAGGTGGACAAACAAATAACCCCTGGCACTAAGAAAAGATCAACAAAATTCATTGTTTATCAAGGTTGCTTTTCAAGCTCCATTTGAACTGGACTTGTTTGTCTAGAGTAGAAATTGACTAGCTTTGCGCAGTCCTTGCTCTTACTTGTCTAGTTTCCTTGACTAAGTGGTGATGCTTTTTATTTCAAAAATGATCATATCACATGCTTCATCATGCTTTTAGAGAATATTAATTTGAGTTGAGCCCATGTTCTTTGGTGTTACTGTTGGCATATTTTTGCTTCATATGTCTTTGCAATTCTGCCCATTTCGAAGCTTTGCCTCTTTTACATGCTCCTTGATGCTTGCATTGCCAAAGGGGGAGAAATTCCGAAGAGATTTGCCTCGTTCTCTGCCGCAAGGGGTATAATTTCCAAAGGGGGGAAACCATTTGACATAAAGGGGGAGAAGGTTCTTTATTGCCAAAGGGAAAACTTAACTCAGGGGGAGTTTTTATTACCGAAGGGGCTTTTTACTCTTTTAAGAAAGGGGGAAGAAAATTTCTTCTGTCAAGTGACATGTTTTGGCTCTTTTCTGAGTTTTTATGGTCACTTGTGTGCTGAAAATTTTTAAATTTTCTTGAACTTGGATTTGGTTGTCAATGCACTCATCAAGGGGGAGATTGAGAAACCAAGGGTTGGTTTCGGTGTTTTGTGATGAGTGATTGATAGGCTTTTTACCCTCTGTTCGAAGGGTACCTCCGGAGGGTGTTCGGAGGTGGTTTTACCGAAGGGTGTTCGGTGTTTGCTTGCTGCAGCTGTGCAACGGAGTGTGCTTGTCGGAGGGGTCCGACAGTACACGATGACTGGGTGTGTACCGAAGGGGCTTCGGTACTTTGGGCGGTACACCGGAGTGTGTGCCGGAGGTTGCTAACCCGGAGAGGTCTCCGGAGTACTGGATACACTTGTCTGCTTGTCTGTGGTGCGCAGGGACTTCGGAGGCGATGGACGAACGTAGCAGGTGAACCTGGGTCAAGCGGGAGGCTTGATGCCAGGGGAGCGGGGAGCTCCGTCACGGTGGCTGCGAAGGTGGTCCGGGTCGATCTCGGGTCGTGGCGTGCCAGGTGAAGGCAGAGAGTGCGGAGCGTGGCTCCGGCTGAAGGTACTCCGAGACAAAGTCCTCGGAGGTGAGGGCACTTCGAAGGTACTCCGAATGGAGTGACTTTGGAGTTGGTTGGATCAAGTCCTCTGCGGAGGCAAGGAATTCGAAGTGTGCTCCGGAGGGAGACATTCGAAGGTACCCGACGAAGGTCTCAGAAGTCGAGGTGCATCGAAGGCATGGTCCGGATGAGGCTCGTCGAGGAGTGTGCTCGGGGAGAGGCACTACGACGAAGGGCTCATGGAATGCTTCATGCGGAGGCCTTGGACGAAGGAGGGACTTCGAAGGGTGGTACTCCGAAGGTGGGGCTTCGGAGATTGGAAGGCTTCGGAGCAAGGCTAGCTCCGGAGAAAGGTTGACTTGAGGTGCTTCGGCCTGCATGGCTTCGGTACACGGACTGACGGAGTTCGAGCTGGGAGTAGCTGCGAAGCCGTGGTGATCCACTCCGGAGGTGTTGGTGCGAAGGCCCAAGGGCTTTGACGGCTTGGCTCAAAACCATCACTGTATCGAAGGCTATCTTCGGCGAAGCGAAGGCCATCTGGCTTCAGGCTTCTCACCGAAGCTACCGCACCCTCGCGTGCGAAGGGAGGATTCCAGAAGGTCAAAGACTGCAAAGGCTGACACTGTCTGTTCTGTAAAAGGCTGACACTGTCCCCTCTGCAAAACTGACAGAGAAGCCTCCAGAATAAAGGTGGACAACCTTTTGTACCCCTTAGTTCTGTAGAGTCAAAATCAATGTAAACCCTAGGGGTAGTGTAGTCATTTGCTTTGGGTGAACTGTGGGCTATAAATACGGGGGCTCGGTAGGTAACATTTAACACTTTGAGCATTTACTGTTGAGCTCCTGTAGCCACATACCTCGCTGTATTCATCCAGAGTTCAATTCATTTTGTGTTCCTTGTTCAAGCGGCGAAGCCCTGCTTCTGTGTGCTTTTTTGCTTGAGCTCGCGTTACATACCTCGCTAGTTTAGTGCGCCGAAGCCTGTCCAGGCGAAGGGTGTTTTGTGCGAAGTGTGTTTTTCAGTGTGCTGTCGCTCTGTGTAACTTGAGGCCAGACCTCACAGCTTACTAGCGAAGCCCTGATCGAGGCCCGTTTTGCTTCTTGTGTCGAAGCCTTTAGCGTAGTCTGTTTGTGTGCGTGTATACCTTCGTGTACGAAGCTCAGCACCAGTTGCTGCCGCCAAGTACTTGGTCGAAGTCCTCAGAGGGCTGTCCACTCTTGCGAAGGGTGAAGTGCGAAGCCTGCTCGAAGCACCCGTGTGCGGAGCCTGCACTGACTTAGCAGAGTAGACTTCCGAGGGTTGTAAGTGGAGCGAAGTCTTCTTGGCTTCGAAATTTTGCTCCTGCGAAGCCTGTGTTCGGAGCTGTCGAAGTACCTCCGAACCTGACCTTCGAAGGTAGTGTTCGAAGCCTATTCCGCAGAAGACAGAACTGAACCGAAGGCTAAGTTTTTAGCCCGAAATTTTAAAAGCTCCCATTCACCCCCCCTCTGGTCGCCGTTTCCGGTCCAACAAAAACATCCACATATCCACATACACATCCACAACAGCACCACATCAACATAACAACAACCCATCTATCTCATCAATTTACAAATTTACAAAGTTTATATTATATGCTTCACACAACCATCTACATACACAGCAGCAAAACATCCACATATCCACATACACATCCACAATAGTAACACATCAACATACCAACAACTCATCTCATCAATTCACAAATTTACAAAGTTTACATTTCATCACACATCAAGTTTAAAAAGTTTACATCTATTAAAATTTCAAAATTAACCATTGTTTCACAAATACATGCTCATGCGGTTTATGTTTTCTTAGAAGGCCAACTCATATCTTGCGCATCTTTTTTGCTTCTCAGCTTCAAAATTTTTATCGATTTGTTGTACTTGCCTTTTCATTCTTCCGGCCCAATCATACAGAGTTGGATGCTTGGTCACTTCACCCTTAGGATCGAAGAATACTCCAAGCTCATGAAGAACCTCATGCATCGTGAAGCGGCACATCCTTGATACGATTTCGTGCATTTCTAATTCTGAGAGTTGGCTCTTCTGGGCAACGATTGATGGACCTGACGCCTGCATACGTAACATATAAGTACATACGCTGCAAGTTATATTAGATTAACACACAAGAAATCAACTTACTTCTTTAGTATCCTCAGATACTGTCCGCGCAAACTTTCCTAAGTTATTGCTCATGAAATCACAAGTATAATAGCCACAATGCACCGAACCAGGAGATTGTTTGTGACATTTCAAAATAGACAAAGTTATAACGATATATAGTTTGGCTTTATCAATTGAATTAAGAAATTTAAAAATATAATATTACCGGATAGTTGGTTCTGATAAGCATATCTTTCGGCCTTTGTGGATCATGTGAGCCACCTAACTTTTCCACATAGTATTTTATGCACTCTGAATAACATTTAATATATCTTGATAATCTTTTTTGGTTTGTCGAGAGAGTTGAGCACATAAACCCTTGAGTACTTCGGGTATATCAGAAGTGCAATCCAATGATCACTATCAAAATAAGTAATATATGATTATGTAGTTTCATAATCGATGAAACGTGATTAAGTGGATATAGTGGGTATACTTACTTAAAGTTATATGCCCCACTTATCATTTCTCTGTCACTCCATTTATACATGCATTGCGCAATATACAACGCGACACAATTCCTTTTATTCTTCTTATGTGCGTCTTGGTCTTTATTGAACATCTTTTTTTGAAATTTTTTCTGACCCGCAGTCCAGTACTTGCTATCATTCCGGTTAGTACCGGGGTTTCAGTGTACTTTGGCTTATGAATGATGGGTTCAAGTACCCATATTTATTAAAGTGTCACAACATGAATTCAAACTTCATATGTTATGAAACAATAGTCAATATAAGACATGATTGATTTTTGCTTTGTATTGACAAAGTATAAAGTACTTACATGCACCAGAGCATCATGCTTGTGATGTTGGTTCACTGCAGATGAAACATCCGATGGAAGTCGTCGAAAATAGTGCAAGAGTAAACTCTGGTAGTTGAATATTTCTTTCGGAACCTTCACTTCTATGTGCGTAACTCCTAACGAAGACGCTTCGATGTACCAGTCATGAAATGTTCTGATCTGCCAAGGCATACTCTTAAGTACTCGTTGGGGTAATAATGGTTTGCCTGGTTCATATTCAATATAATCCTCGTCTCTGTAGGTCCATTTATCAATAGAAAGTGAGCCTGCCTGATTTTGTACTGGAGCTTTATGTGAGCCTTTTCGGGCGTATAACGTGTTTGCCCCACAGTAGTGAAAAATTTAAGCATTTTAGATTTTGGCGCAGAACACTGCCCAGCTTGAACAATTGTCTTATGGATTGCTGGCTTTGGGCGTGCATCTTGTTTTTCAGGCTCGGTCACTAGCACTTGAGGCTCGGCCAGAACTGGCACTGGCATTTGATCAGGCTCTAGCACTTTTGTGTTGGGCTCATCAGTGGGCTCAAGCACTGGCACTGGCTCTGTCACTTGATCAGGCTCAGTCACTTTTGATTTTGTCACTTCTGCCACTTTATCGGGCACTGGCTCTTTCTCTGCCTCTTCCTCTATCTCACGCTCATCGACAGGTGATAAAGATCCTATATTTTGCACATCCTGAGATGAAAGATATGTGGGGGATTGTGATGAGACAATAAGCGATTTACTCTTAGAACTTGTGTGTAGTAATTTGATATCTCGGCTCGCCCATAGGACAAAGTTATTCAGCGCATCTCCGATTGTATCAAACCCCTCATCAGGCATTGGAAGATTCAAGGGGTCATTAATAATCTATCATTGGTGATCACATTGACCTGAACCTTAGTATACCAGCAAGAATAGGCCGATTGTGAAATAAATCCACAGGCATAGCAATGCCTCGTGCAACCTCTTGGGAATGCCCTTTGCACCCTATCGGTACATATAGGCTGCATGGTGTGTCCTCTTTAAAATAATTTACAGGAGATTTTTCTTGTACTGAGCCAACACTGCTTGGTACGTCAAGTCGTACCTCTCGCACAATTATTTTTCCCGCTGCAGCCTGCATTATGTTTGGATTCTCATTAATAAATTCAAAAAATTGTCGCTCCCCACTATGCACGGCACTCTGCGGCGTCGTTGTGCGTGCTTTACGCTTCTTGTATGTGGCACCATCCTGTTTCTTGAAAGTATTTTTCCAGGGTGCTATAGAAGAGACACCTCGGGTGCACCCTCGATGTCCTCATTTCCGAGAGCAGATGTAAGCTGGTCATTACATCCCTCGGGCTTGAACTTTCCAGCCTTCTCCAACTTAGCAATTTTCTGTGCTTCTGAAATACTTCACTAATCCGTGGTCAGAGAGCATATATTGGCCCTCAGGTGTTTTTTAGCTCGACCTAGGAGCCATCTCTTAGTGCGCTGATCAGCACCTGAAAACTATTCAGGTAACCCAGCCACACGGTTCCTCCTCCTCCTTTCTACTCCACTCCATTCTCCTTGGTCTTATATCCACCTGGCCCAAGTTTATGTGGGAACTTATTCTTCTTATTAAGTTCTTTGAAAATGATGCTCTCTTGTTTGTCTTTTTACGAGCAATGCTGCATTTTGAATTCGTTCCATTCATTTGACGTTATAAAGTCGTAGTCATTGAGCGGTGACTCTCCTTTTCTGAAGGTATTGTGTGTTCAGTTTAATCCTAATGTACGGAGAGTCTTCTCGATAGTCTTCAATGTGGCAGCTTTAGCGTCTTCTAAGCGATCTTCCGGGAATTTATAATGCGCTTTTATATGCTGCCACAATTCATTCTTTGTAGCTTCAGGGATACTCTTCCAATTTTTTCCAAACTATCTTACATCGCTCCCTGAAGAGACATCCATAGTCGTTACGCCACTTAGCTGTGATTTCTTTCGACTTCTTTGGAGCCCCATCAACATGCACTTCTTCAACCTCATAGATAGCTATATGCACCTTGTTCTTCTCCCGTTTCCCTCTCCTCTTCGCATTTGCAGAGGATGTAGTGGCAGCGGGCTCAACATCTATTGGCTCAGATGACTCAACAGCTGAGACAATAGTTGTTCTTTTCTCGACTTGGAATAATCGACGCTTGCTTCCTCGCTTTGGACGATCCTACGATGATAGACAATGTGAGCTTTAGGAATTAATCCTCGGTAGAAGTTGCTCTGACTTGTTACTAACGCAATAATACCTCCGCTTGAGCTTCAAGGATGGAATCCTCATCGGTGTCTTCTCTCGTTCTCTTCTTCCTATGCTCCATTGGATGTTCATTCTCCGGAGAGTGGTACGAAGATTCGCTATCGGAGGATCCTTCAGATGAACCCTCTTTATTTGTTTTTGTGGGATACTCGTAGATGAAGCTCCTCGATAGGAATGTCCTTCTTCACCAAGATAAACTATTCATAGTTAAGAGGCTAATGTATCAGAATTTTGGTTATGCAAAAAGGTCTGCTGGCATATTTTCATGTACGAAACAATGCACAAAGTCGTCAGCTATTACTTCTAAAGCTACTATATTAATCCTCAAGTTAGGAGATTGTGTTGTTCTCTCTCTCTAGTGTTGTTGAGGCTCAGCATATTTGTGTTGTTTTTCACAATATGTCATGGCTGCCATGGAACCATGAGCACATCCATTCTCTGCGAGCAGCACAAAAGAAGAAGCGTTGAAGGGAATGGAGTGTGTCACATGGCTTGATGACAATACATGAGATAACTCATTAACAATTTGCATCATAGGCCTCTAAAAGAATTGCAGAATCTAATGTTGGTCTTCAGCCTGATGAATTGAGGAGTAGTATAGTAGCCTCAAAAGTAATAGTAGTAGTAAACTGATCACAGTGTCAAA